>JAJJMC010013091.1:240886-272683 GCA_023531435.1 Papaver californicum
GACCTGAGTTGAGATTGTAATGTCTCTATTTATTTCATTTGATTTTTTACTTTAGATTGTTGGAGATTATGATTTTAATTTTTTTATGACAGGAAAATCTTCTGTCCTAATCGGGGACTTTCTGGTGCAATTGTGACAAATGGACGTGTGGGAGCTGGAATTTCTGATCCATATATTGAGCGGAAGGTGATGACAAGGTGGCCTAAGGATAACAACTTCTTTGAAGCTGTTATAACTTGTGTTTGACTTTGAAGTGCTTATGATATTGGTCTTAAGCTGATTTTTAACCTGCCTTCTATGAAGCTGTTATAACTGATTACGATCCTATACAGGTGTGTTTGACTTTGAACTGCTTTGATATTGGTCTTAAGCAGATCTTTTTTGCCGTTTAGGTAATGGTTGCAACTGTTCGAAGTGAAAAGATTGCCAATGAAAAACTCAGTCACTTGACCTCAGATGAGGTACCTATGCAGCTACACTTACAAATCCCTGGATTCTTATGAGTTTACTTTCAAATGATTGCCTTATATGTGATGCAATGTTATTGATGTGACCAGAATTGGTTGGTACTGGATGAAGCTGTTTAAGCTGGCTTTGTATCAGGCTTAGGAAAAAAACTCAGCTCTATCTTAGATACATATCTTTCTGAGTAAGGCCATATCTGTTTTTGAAGTAGTGTTCTTCGTCTTTTGCTTTAAGATTGTGGAGATTGTAAATATTTTTTAAAGAAATGATTAGATTGTACTTTTTTTTCCTTTTATGTAGAGAGTGTAACTTTTTTAAGAAATGACATAAATTGAATTATGTGATATAATAAAATTTAACTTTGTTTTTAGTTTGGTTTATAATTTATTTGCTGTTAGTTTTAATTTAAATTATGATTTGGGGTTATGTAAATCAGAATAGTGAAGTAATTTTTTTGCGAGCAAAAAAATTGAGTATCTTAAATACTCCAGCAACCAACTTTAAGCCAACTAAAATCTGAATTCTAAAATAATTTGGAAGCTTAAAAATTTAAACGATCAACTTGAGTAAAAACTTTGATACCTTCAAAGTTTAAGCAACCAACTTCAGGACAACCAAATGTAAAAATCGCTTGTAGCAAGCAAAATCATTTGATCGCTTAAAATTTTTAACCAAGTAAAATCAGGTTTAGTTGTTCCATTTATCTTCCAACTAGGTAGTTTAATAGCTCCTAGTCACAAGTTGCTTCTAGAGAGTAAAAAATTTTGTACCTCAAAAGCTTGAGCAACCAACTTCAGGCCAATCGAAATCATAAATCACTTTTACCGAGCAAAACTAGTTGATCGCTTAAAACTTTAACCAAGCAATTTCAGAAATAGTTGCTCCACGTATCTATCAACTAAGTAGTTTAATTGCTTTAGAATGATTGGTATATCTGAAGCGATTGATATTTTACTTGCTATATTGGTTGGTCTAGATGTTAAGCGATCACAATTTTACTTTCTCCATGTTAGTTGGTCTAATGTTAAGCAATGAGAAAAGCACTCGCTTTAGGTAAGTTGGTTTATTACTAGAGCGATTGCATGGTCGCTCAAGGCTTTGAGATACATGGCTTTGGGCAACCAACGGAGCGAGTGCCACTTTTAGTCGCTATAATGGTTATAGCGACTTAAAAGAGGCTTTAAGCGACTTAAAATGACATGTCGCTTAAACCCGTTTTTCTTGTAGTGAACGGTGATGCTGAAAGACTATCCTGAGAGTTGAGGCTTACAACTGAATCCCTTGCGCAGGTGGAGAGAGCCTATGATAATGGTGCTGAAACAGTCTTCAGAGATCTTCTCTAAATGGTAAGTTTTGAGGTTTTTTATGTGTTTTTGAGATACCCGATTTTTTGTGGTTTTATTTTGGTAATTTGAATGGTTGCAAAGGATTTTTTAGAGGGAAATAATATTTTGTTCAATTGAAATCCTAAGTATGAATGCAAGGTGCTGCAATCATTTTTGAGGAATCGCAAAAAGAGGAAAATATTGCTTGGGGTGGCAAAGTGCTTAAGTCTTGACAACCTTATCAGGGGTGCTGGAGTGATTAAGACTTGATAGCTTTAAGCCTTTTACCATGTATGATTACCCCTATTGTCTTATTGGTATTTACACGTTTATAACATTCTTCTAATATAGCTTTAATAATCAGATATGGGTTTTTCTCTAGGAGAGACAATAGCTTTCACGACTATGTCTCTGACATGGAAAGGGTTGGGTTTTGGTATCTCAGGTTCGTGACACATCTTCTGTTTGATTGTGTTATCAGTTTTAATTTTCCCAGCAGAGACGACCCTATCCATTTAATAAGCTTTTGAAAATGATCAACTTCCCATTCACATCATCAAAGCATGGTGGGGTTGATACTCGATTCAAGTCCCCAAGTATTGATGGGACATGGGACAACTGGATGTAAAGAGAGTTGTTGAACAAGACTTACTTGTAGATGAAATCCCAAGGTGTACGACATCGCCTCTTCTCTATGTAATAGTTTAGCATCCAGATCTGTTGTTTGGTGATGTTCAGGAGGCAAGTAATGATAAGTGCATAATTTACATATTTTAAGTATCATTTCCTTATATTTATTTGCTATGTTTTTTGTGAATTACTGTATATTATTATTACTTTTGTAGTTTATGTGTTTTATTAGGTTACACCTCTGAAAGAAGTGAAATTGAGCTCTATAAGAAAGAATTGCTGAATACCCAGTGTAAATCAGCCCAAATCCAGGATTTCTTGTCACCATATTGTAGAGAATTAAAATACGAAACCAACACAAAAAGAATGAGGCTATTCCGAGTTCGTATGAAGAAGTTATGAGCAAAACCGTGAAACCAACTTGGATTTGGTATCTGTTGGGCCTGCGCAGGGAAGCGTTTTGGGCTCGCCTTTGATGTGAAAATTAGGGTTCTTGTTGGTTTATAAGGAGGTTAAGTCTCCTAATTGCATAAGGAATCAAAAGGAAGTGGAAAAGTTTAATGAGAGTAGGTTTCCTAGTTGGATAAGGATCAAGAGAAGGTTACCAAAGCCTATATAAAGGGGAGCCTAGATACAATTTTAAAAACAACTTCTCACAGATAGAAATTATTATTTTCTTAATCAATTTGTAATGGCTTTTAAGAAAATCATGTCTAGCTAAACCCCACCACATGGACAATGGAGGAAGCCATATTTCATGAATGAATGATAACTATTTTTGATTCTTAATGACTTTTGCATTGATTTTAATTGATTTATGATTTTTCTTAATTAGTTGTGATTTTGTTTGATGGTGTATGCTGGGACTTGGGAGCTTTTGATGCGCCATGCTTGTGATTTACAATTAATGTTTTAGAAATCTACTTTTGGCAAAGAAACAGAGTCAATAAAAGAGTTATAATTGTTAAAGAATGATTGTGGAAATCATTTAAAAGTGATTTTGGTGGAATCCTGAGTTCCAGTTTCTCTAAATACTGTTAAAATCTTTTACTTATTTCTAGTTTAAATCAAAATTAGATCTAAAACGAATCTTCACAAGTCTCATCGAATGAACTATTTTTACCACTTTTCTAAAATGATCAAGTTTTTGGCGCCGCTGCCGAGGTCTTGTTTTTAGATTTGTTTTTAGTTTTTTTTTCTAGATTAGTTATTTTAAATAGATTTTTATTTTTATTTTTATTTGTTATATTTTACGTTTTTGGGTATTTTTCTTTGTATTACAGGTTTTGGATCAAAAAGAAGTTGGAGCCAAAGATTATATTGATTGATTAAAGATTTGGATTCAAAGATAAATCGAAAAGAACGGAAAAAAAAAGAAGAAAAATTTATTTTATTTTTTAGTTAATTTTAATTTTTAAATTTTTAGGGTTTTATTTGTTTCTTTTTTTATAAAATTGTATTAGGAAATCCTTTATTATTTTTTATAGTTTTTCTTTTATTTTTGGACTTTTTCTTTGGACTTTGGACATTATTATTTTTATAAAACCCTACGGAAGGGTAATTTAAATATAAACTGCAACAGGGAAGGACGACAATTACTATATTGTCTCGGCCCCTCGGGTTCGTACACTGACACAGGAGTCGGTGGCCCGAGTCGACTACAACCGGTTCATCCCCCATCTGGTACGGGAGGTAAGACTCGATCAACCCACGAATCCCCTGCAAGTGGGTTTACTGTATTCCTTCGTATGCATATATGTTGAGGAATCGAATACGGATTTATTTTTCTAGTAAAGAGAAAGGACTGGCCATACAAGGTAAGGACTCGAATTTCATCACCGTTTCCTTCTTGCCCGCTTTAGGAACACGTTACCAAACGCGAACCTAAGTCTTAAAATTTTGACTAGAAAGAGACCGATAGGGTAACGAGCTTATAGGAAACTCGTTCATAAGGATTGTATTGGTTACTTTATTATCCTAACTTAAAGTTATAGAAGATTATTTTAAGTTGATTAGAGCCGCCTTGTAACCCAAGGAAAAGTTGCCAAAGAGACAGGGTTATCAAAGCTCCTTAGAGCCTATCCTGTTTCTGTTCGACTTAATCTAATTCAGATCTTTCTAAGAGGTTTGGTAAAACTGTAACTAGTTTCCTATCGAAGGAATAGAAGCTGGTCTAGAAACAATCTTAAGTGGAGCCGTAATGCTTTTTGTTTGCTAGATTCAATAAGTTTGATTTGGTTGAGTCGTCCTTGTTTGTGTATGTTTAGAACCCCTTCATGTTAGGATTTATTTTCTTAGATTTTTTTGTAAATATATTAGGAAGTTTTTAGAAAATGTCGAACTGGTATTGTGAGGACCAATATAATGAATATCCGACTGAATTTCAAAATAGACATTATCCATACTATCAAAATGGTGTGGATAGTAGTCGGGATCACTACCAACCTTTTGGAGGTTATTACTCATACCAGGGTGATCCCAATTACTATTAGTACATACACCCGTCTTATGAACATGAAAGTGAGCAAAATTCTAGTTCTTTATCTTGGAGAGATGCCTTAAAGCAGATGCAATCTAGTACTCCCTATGATAACCCAAATCCTTCTCTAGAAGAATCATATGAGAAAAATTCTAGTTCTTTGTCTTGGAGGGATGCCCTAAAGAAGATGCAATATAGTACTCCCTATGATGACCCAAATCCCTCTCTAGAAGAATCACACGAGTAGTTACGATTTAGTACTCCTTATGACCCAATAGTTTCTCTAGAAAATTCCATCAAGGAGTTGACTGAGGATACAAGAAGAATCATAAAGAAGTTGACTGAGGATACAAATAGGTTCGTATTAAGTGTGAATGAAATTTTTGCAAAGAATAATATTGCTCAAAATGATCTTAATTTCCAATATAGTGTTACCCTTGATAATTATTCACCTAGTCAAGATGACGAAGATAGAATTGGTAACACTACTTATTTAGACGAGGTTCAAACATCTTCATATTATTATGATGATGAGGATAGTATTGATTAAGAACTTAAAATAACAAGCAGAGTGATCAGGAAATTGTCACTCCAATTGTGCTTCATGATGATAGTGTTATTTCTGGTTCAGATCCAAATAATTTTAATGATTATTCACATATTCAAAAGGAAGAGGATTTGACTAGAGATACCACTGTTTTAGACGATGTAGAATTTTCTTGTTTTGAAGCCGACAATGGTTTATAGGAACGGGTTTATCCTGAAAATACTATTTTAGAGTCCAACGGTTTAGAAACAATAGTCTTAGATAACAAAGATAGACTCGTAAAGATTTTAAATATGAGTGATGCACCACCTGATTATAACCTATAAGAAGCAATTGACTATTTTCGTGAATCTGACGATCTAGAAATTAGGGAAATTGTGACTAGTCTATCTAAAGACACTGAAAACTCTAAGTTTGGGGTGATTATCATTCTCCCTGCGCTTTACCTTTGACTCTAAGAAAGGTCCCTAACTTGGGACTTGAAATATGCACCTCTACCATTTTACAAGATCATCTTCAAACTATATTTCCTGAGCCTGTTGATGTCCAGAGAGAAGTTCAGTTGTTAGAAACCCATCCTCTGGTCGATGTGGTTTACCTAGGAAATAATCCCAAGATTGAATTTGTTTTCCTACCAAAATGTTTTCTTCAATATGTGGGAACGTATGAATTTCAAATGTGTCAGTTATTAAGTTTTGAGACTAAGCCTAATTACTTTAGGAAATTAGAATTGACACATTTTCTTAAGAATTACTACCACCTTCATTGTAGTCAACTGTCTGAGTCCAATCTGATTGACTTGAGGATCCACAATTATTCAGGTTATTATTATGTGCTTCTAACTTCTTAGTTGAGTTACTTCGGACTTTACAACCTAATCTTGTTATCCCTGCATACGAGGAAATTCATCCCATGAAAATATTTTATTTGGACCCTTTTATAGAGCCTGAACCTGAACCACAACTAGATGTAGTTGTCTTAAATAGAAAACTAGTAAGGGTGTGCTCGGTTTGTTCATTTTCTTTGCATGTTGCAGTTTCCTTTTATTTGTGATACAACTATTTGATTCAGATAACCCACAGTTGTTCCGGTTATTGCTATATGATTTTATGAGGTGACTAATTCTTTCCAAAGTCTGGCTGAAGACTTTAAACTTAACACTTCTTGGGAGGTAACCCATGCTCATGCGACACAGTAATATCTTTCCTTAACTCTTTTCCTTCGATTGGTAATAATTTCTTTTTGTTCATGTATTTAGTTATTCATCTTTAGAACATTGAGGACAATGTTATATTTAAGGTTGGGGGTAAGGGAGAAACTTTTAGTGAAATATGAAACTCCAAAGTATAGAAACTTGTGAACAATTCAGGATGACACTAACCATTCTAGGTAGATGGAAAGTTAGCTTTTTTTCTATAGGAATTGGTGTCCCAGCTAATGGTCTATTCATAAAAGGACAGAGTTCAGGTGTTAGAGATAACATGATAGTCGTCACCATATCTCAGAGTCTATCTCGACCACATCACCTTCTGTTTTTATTTTTACAATTTTGTGTTTCTTTAAGTGATTTGGTGGGGCACCAGTATCGAATTGTTATCGCCGCCAGGATGGAGTAGAGTTTTTGAGATTATTTATACTATAGTTGTGCAAAAAAAAAAAAATCGAGTATTGACACTTTGATAGCAATATTGTGTGTTCTCCTTGTCTCCGTCGCCTAAGCAAGTGTGGAACACAAGATCCATGAGAAGTATCATGTAAGATGCTGATAAGGATCATGCGCTTGGATTCATTTGATCAATTCATGTTGTCAGTACATTTAAATAATAAATAATTATTTTATTTTTAATAAATCGATGGCTGAGACCCTTGTATATACCAGTTGAGTCAATATTAGTATTAGTATTAAGACCAGTAGGAGTGTATCTCAATCCATTATGATTCATCCTGGCACTGAACTTCAGACAGATATAGGAAACACTGTTCACCTTAGTCAACATGCGCAAACTTCATCATCTCCATATTCATCTTCTAAATCTTTTCATGTGATTGAAGTTTGATAGATTCTGAGTATCGTGGTTGAACGACTATCTAAGTAGAGCTTTGTTTTCTTATATATGAATTTTAGTATGCTTGAGTAGAAACTCATGTACAACAACTGGACTCATAAAGGGTAATGATTCCCATAGCCGAAGAATTTAGTATACCAACTAAATAGCTTGTTTAGTGTTTACCCTCAATCGTTCACAGGTAGCTAGGGTTTGAAATAAAGGTTTTGTGGGTATACCTCTTGTAAACCCTCACGAGACTATAACTCGTCCACTAGGGACACCTAGGGGTTTAAAGGCTTTTTTCATACGCTAAGTGTGATTGTGTCCTCAACGAAAGGGAGTTGTTGTAGTTTTGTAGTTTGCTCGAGGACTAGCAAAAGCTAACTGTGGGGGAATTTGATAAGTGCATAATTTGTATATTTTAAGTATCATTTCTTTATACTTATTTGCTAGATTTTATGTGAATTACTATGTATTATTATTACTTTTGTAGTTTATGTGTTTTATTAGGTTACATCTCTGAAAGAAGTGAAATTGAGCTCTATAAGGAAGAATTGCTAAAGACCCAGTGGAAATCAGTCCGAATACAGGATTTCTTGTCACCATCTTGTAGAGAATTAAAATACGAAACCAACACAAAAAGAATGAGGCCATTCCGAGTTCGTATGAAGAAGTTATGAGCAAAACCGTGAAACCAACTTGGATTTGGTATCTGTTGGGCCTGCGCAGGGAAGCGTTTTGGGATCGCCTTTGATGTGAAAATTAGGGTTCTTGTTGGTTTATGAGGAGGTTAAGTCTCCTAATTGCATAAGGAATCAAAAGGAAGTGGAAAAGTTTAATGAGAGTAGGTTTCCTAGTTGGATAAGGATCAAGAGAAGGTTACCAAAGCCTATATAAAGGGGAGCCTAGATACAATTTTAAACACAACTTCTCACAGATAGAAATTATTATTTTCTTAATCAATTTGTAATGACTTTTAAGAAAACCATGTCTAGCTAAACTCCACCACAGGGACAATGGAGGAAGCCATATTTCATGATTAAATGATAACTATTTTTGATTCTTAATGACTTTTGCATTAATTTTAATTGATTTATGATTTTTCTTAATTAGTTGTGATTTTGTTTGATGGTGTATGCTGGGAATTAAGAGCTTTTGATGCGCCATGCTTGTGATTTACAATTAATGTTTTAGAAATCTACTTTTGGCAAAGAAACAGAGTCAATAAAAGAGTTATAATTGTTAAAGAATGATTGTGGAAATCATTTAAAAGTGATTTTGGTGGAATCCTGAGTTCCAGTTTCTCTAAATACTGTTAAAATCTTTTACTTATTTTCTAGTTTAAATCAAAATTAGGTATAAAAAGAATCTTCACAAGCCTCATCGAACAAACTATTTTTACCACTTTTCTAAAACGATCAAGTAATCTTTAGGGTCCGCTGGCTTGTTGGCGCTACAGATGGGTCCTTTGTGACGATTTCTCCATAGACGCGTCGAGCTTGGCTTTGTTTCTGTGGATTGACAGACGTCTCAGAACCATGTCGTAATCTGGGTCTACATGGTTGTTTCTGATAAAGTGGTACCAGACACTTTCGTCCATAAAATGGTGGTGGTAGTGGTTTCTTTTGGCCTTTATGAATAGCGAAGTTTGATTGTTGCATCCCTAGTTTCTTTATTTGGATGGGGATCTCTTCATCGTGTCGAATGTTAATTCTGGAACACGTAACTTATTCTTCTTAAGGACTTCGTGTCTAGTGATCCTTCTGATGTACGCGGTGAGCCTTCTGAGAAGGAATTAGCAGCTCGGTCGAACTTGAAAATTACTTCTGGAGTGAGGCGCGATTCTATCATCAACTTGACATAGGTATCTCGAATCATCCTTTATTTAAGCATAGTTTTTTACTCAGTAATTAAATGTTTAATTTTTCTATTGCAGTCGTGGCTCCCAAATTATTTTGTGTCTGATAATATAACGAATGCTACTCCTCGATCTATTCTCGATGAATATATTTACATAGTCTGGAGGTCATGACTTATCAGAGTGACTTGAACATTCAACCCTTTAAATTTGGTGTCCTAATTGTTCCTGGTGCTTTGGCTGCTTATGTCGTGAGTAGAGCTTCCTTTGGAGAATTTTCTTCGAAGTTAGAAAGCACCATTGTTGTTGGAAGCATTGAGGAAGAAGACAAAGATGACCAGGGACCTGAGAAATCATCCCATACTGAAGTGATTGAAGAATCCGCGCTGAAAACGAAGAACTTGGTGGTGAATCACATTGCAAGGTGCCTTCTTCTTCTGATGACTTGTTGCAGCTCCAAATAAGTCTTCTCCATTGTTTTAGAATCATAATAAAATAATTATAACTCTTATAACCTAAAACGTGAAGAACCATGCATGATTTCATGTAGAACTTTGGCAATTTTCGTTGTCAGAAAAATTCAGATTCAGGTCTTCCTGCCGTAATGGCCGTAGAATCCTCGTCCGAAGTCGGAATGGGGTGGTTGACCTATCATTATTTATCTAAGATGAAGAGATAAATTCTTTAACATGAATTTATGTTTTTGGAGTCCTTTTGATAGGTTAAAAAAGCCTGAAACCGAGCGTCCAGAACTTTCCAGACATAATTCTGTAGGTTTTCAACTATCATGTAGTCGACCGTTTTGTCTGCCCTTATTAGCTCGCTTCTCCGATTGGTGCGCCCTTTTAGCATGTTGTAGTAACAAACAATATGAATCATTTGGTATGCAAATCATCCCCAAATTCCTTACCAATTAGCGCCACTTTTAGTTCTTCCGGAGGTTATGTAAAAACGTTTTTGACAACATTTTTGCAAAACGACCCATATCTTTTCTAAACCATATGCCATGACCCAAAACATTTTTTAATGAATGTTTAGGTTGATAATGAACATATTTTATAAAATTTATGATCTATGCTTCAATTCATTATGTTTAAGCTATTTTGGCTCATTATCTCTACAATGTCCACATTTTTAGGGGGAGAATGCACCAAATTAGAGAGATGAACTTGTAGGTGAAGGATTGAATATTACCATGAGACTTGATGTTGGTGATGTGTATTTTACATCTCAAAATCACGAGCTAGCTCTTTCTGATGCGTTTGTTGAAGGAAGCACTTCCGAGTGGCGTTATTGTACAGAACGCTGTTATGATAAAGGTTGTTCATGGCGCTTTCAGTGGCACTGCTTGAAAGAGTAGCGTTGGTGTTTTTTGTGAAATAATTTTGAGAAACAGAGCACCAAAATTAAGATTGGTTGTTGAACATGAATTGAGTTTGATGATTGAACTAGATCTAAGATCCACCATTCCTCTTTTGAGATAATTGAATAATTGAATTTATATCTGAGAGGTTGATCTCCCACTGTGGTTGCTAATTGTTTGTACCTAAAAATTTCTCCCAGGAAAAACAATGTATTGTTGAAGTACTTTTAGGTTCGAGGATCAAAATCGTACAAAACGAATCCAAACAAGAAGAATGTTTGTTTTCGTTTTGCTTCGGTTACAAAGAGAGGATATGGGTTGATCTTAGGGGAGGGAAGCAAAGAAAGTTGAAGGAATTTTTTGTGTGTGCTTTGAATGATGTGTGGAGTGTAGAATAACAGAGTTTGTGAGAGTGATTTCTATTTTTTCTACGTTCTATGCCCTGTTTTTTGAAATAGGTAAGTAGCCTATTTATAGTAATTGAGATCACATACTTTCCTTTGTAAATTAGTGGAGGTTGTGGGGAGATGGAGAGATGGAGGTTGTGGTTGAAACTGTCCACTTTTTCTTCGTAAGTTACTGGAAACTTCCAAATTATTACTCCCTCACCTTTGCAACCGCTTCAGCCGTCTCCACTTACTTTGTAACTTCCTTTCTATAACCACGAGAAAAAAAAACCCATGTTTAATCCCCCATGTAATATAATTTGATCTATTGTAAGAGTTAGTGGCATGGCTTCAAAGCCACGAGTCTATTGTAAAATAATGATACTAGTGAGTTTTATGCTGATTTGGCACAAAAATAATATATTTGTGGTGTATTTGCAAGTTGTGCTGGCAACAACAGGCAAGGGTGCTGGCAGCAGCATCGAGGGTGGGTGGCATAAGCGCGGAGGGATGGCAGGAGTGCGGAGGTTGATCATCTAGTTCTTAGGTTTCTAAACTGCATAAGATTTAATGTTGGCATTATGCTTGGCTTTTATGCAGTGCATACAAAACATATTCAAGAGATTCAGCCGTGGAAGTTTGCAACTTGAGATAATGTTCGGTGCGACTCCGTAATCAGATGGTGTCTATCTAATTAGTGTTTTTATTCAGATATGGTGTAGCCTCTATTCTGAATGTTCGTGATTGTGTATAATCAGTATAATCTGTTTTATACAAGTAGTTTGCATGGATGCACAATAATAATGAGGATCCAATTGAGTATAGCTCTAAAATTTTACGGGTGCATATAAAAGAGATACAAGATTTTTGTAGCCATAGGACGAATATGTATTCTCAGTTCTCTTGCAAAATATAAGATAATATCTCATATTCATAATTCTGATCTCGGGTCAGAACATGTGTATTTATTTTATTTTTGTGCAGTTAAGGAAAGATAATATTATAATTTTCTTCTTTGTCATAAACCACCATCAACACTTGGCTTTCTCCATTTGACGATGACGCTGCTTCGGCGATAACTGCTTCGTTAGAGTCTTAAGAAAGGTAAGAACTTCCTTATCGGTAGTGGCCATGGCTACTTGAGTTTCATCCAAGGTTTCTTGCCGCTTCATCAGATCATCAATGGTTGGTGGTGCCTGATCTTTGTTTTTGGCGCATTCAGTGGTGTGGAGAGGAGTGTTGGCATTTTCAGTGGTAGTATTTTGAATAATGATCTCTAGAGTTCCAACACTGGTGTTGCCGGGGTTAATAGTGGTTTTGAACTTGAATTTGGATTGGTTGCTGAACCTGACTTAAGATCCATCATTTTTTGGGCGATTGAAGAATTGATTTTTTTCAGATGGTTGAAGAATTGGATTCGTGACCGAGAGATTGATCTCCCACTGTACTCGCCAATTGTTAGAACCTAAAAATGGATTTTATGCAAAACAGTGTAATGTAGAAGTACTTTCTTTAGATTCAGAAATCAAAATCATACATGACAATCCTAAACCACGATAGTAGCCGTTCCGCCCTCTTCTGTCACAAGAAGAGAAACTGGGTTGATCTTAGGGGAGGGAAGCAAAGAAAGTTGAAGGAATTTTGTGTTGTTGAATTGTATGTAGAGATGTAGAACTGTTGAGAAAATCACAGAGTTTGAGAGAATGCTAAGCCTGTTGTCCTTTCTGAATGGAGAATGAGCTTATTATAACAGTTGAGAATTTACATGTTTCCTTGTAAAGTAGCGGAGGTGGTTAAGAGATGGAGAAGTGGAAGTCGTGGGGATAATGGTATAACCGCCTGGGAATCTTCGGGAAACCATTACTCCATTATTCTATTAACTGCTCCATCTTTACCACTACTTTCTAACTTCCATATCATGGAGTGTTGCTACGTCGCATGTTGTTGTAACCTCCATACCAAAAACCCATGAGTAATCCCCCCATGATTTGATTTCTCATAGGTATTTGGCGGAGTCATGAACTCAGGATGATACTAGCACGAGCAAGAGCGAAAAGATGCTTAAAAATAGGAAGATGGTAAAACTAGCGCTAGCGCTGTGGCTAGAGGCGCTAGCGTTGCCAAGCCTCCAGCGCTGGTGCTAGCGCTAGCACGGCTAGGGCCTGTTTGGCGCGTAAGCATATTGGCTTTGATGACCTTTTTTTGGCTTTTTGGCTCTTTTCTGGCCTTTTGGCACATATGTGTTCTACTCATTGTGTGAGTAGGGTTTGCCAAGGCTAGCACTTTCTAGTGCCATGGTTATTGCCTATGCACCACTAGATTTGATATTCATTAATGTCATGGCCATATTTATGGCCTGTTTAATTGTATGAGATTTATTGTTAGCATTTTACGCTTAACTTTTATGCAGTGCATACAAAATATTTTAAAGAGATTCAGTCGTGGAAGTTTGCAACGTGAAGTTATGCTTGATACGACTCTGTAATTAGATGGTATGCATCTAATTAGTGTTTTTATTTAGATATGGCATAACCTCTATTCTGAATGTTCTGAATTTATTATAATCATCATATTCTGTTTTATACAAATAGTTTGCATAGACGCACATGAAATAACGAAGATTTAGTTGAGTAAAACTCTGAAATTTCTATGGTGCGTATATATGCAAAAAGAGATATATGGCTAATTTAGCTAATATTTGAATATCTCTTTCTCGATTTTTTTGCAGAATGTAGGATAACAATATGTATTCATAATTCTAATGTCGGGTCAGGAATTTATGCATATTTATTTCATGCTTATGCAGCTAGGCGAAAAAGAAATATTACAATTTTCTCCCTTGTTAAAAACTTTCCATCAACATTAAGTCCCTGCTTAGCACATAACATTAACGTTTCGTGGCAAGCACTAGATGGTGATTTTTTTTATATTATTTTACTGTCATAAAATAAATCAACAATTTTTAGTTTGTTGGAAACTACCAGATACTCTTATTTGATAAGACTCCGATGATGCCAGATAATTGTTGAGAGAGCACTAGTTGATGTAATAGTGCTTGTAGGATGAAAGAGCATCGTCTGGAGACCATAAATTAGTAAGGTGTGGCTGATTTTCATGATGGAGAGACTAAAATTAAATCGTGTGCGGCACGGGGCCATGACTCCAAAAGGAAATCCTTGTTTGACCTAGATTTGAAAACCAATTACTATAAAAGGGAGTAAACCCTTATTATTCTATTTCTCCCATCACCGCCGACACTTTCTATCAACTCCTCACTTTCTCTTCTCCCGTCAATGCAGTAGCAGCAGCGACGTCTTCCCGCCAGTGACACCGCCGACCAACATCCGGTCATTTTCCGGCGCCGACCAGGTTTTTTTTTTACGTGATTGTTTCATGTTCAGTTTTTTTCTTACATGAGTGAATACTCCCATATATATATGTGTATTTTTTTTTGATGTGAGTGCTAACTCACTAGCTTAGTTACCTTTGTTTGCTCAATTGCATAAGCATGTTGTTGGCATGATATTGGTCTTCTATTGATAGCTTCTTGCAGGCGATCTCCAATTTCACAACTGTTGTCTCTGATTGTGATAATTCTTCATTGACTTTACTGCAGCGTTGTTAAGCCTTAACCAGGTACGCCGAGGTTTATAATAATTTTTTACCGGTTCTGATTTACATATATAAGCATGTATTTGCATATCAGTACTGTATATACATAAATAGAACCAAAACTTGTGCATGATTTCCCATTTATTGACGTGAATGTATTATTTGAACCCGTTGTAGATGCCTAAGAATTATTCGGCGTGGATTGACTACTGGTAGAAAGGAAGTACAAGCGTTGACGGCCTTGCTGTTGACAATCCTTTATGCATTGTTGCGTTTCTTATATTTTGTCTTTCCAGAGATGTGTTCGAAGATTTTCCTCGAGGTCAATTGAAGTCAGGGCATGAGATGTGGAAAATTAGATTCAAGGATAAGTGTCATACCATTATCTCACTTGTCTAATTATATAAAGAGTAGAAAAAACTTGGACAACACTCAGATTACCAAGCAATTGACAAGAAAATTTTTGCTTTGGTGTATCGGTTCATTCATGTTTGCAGATACTACAACTAGAGTTGATAAATGTTGGTGTGTAGTATTGGATAGTTTGTATGATGTTGGGAGTTATGACTGGGGTACTCCTGCATTGGGTAATTTGTACAAATGGCTTGATGTTTGGAGTTCTGCGAGAATAGAGATATGGGTGGGATGTGCATGATTTAGAATTCTGGTACTATTTTTATTTTCATAACTGTCAACCAGTATTGAAGAAGATCTTAGTGGATGCCGACTTGGATTGGCACCCTACTATTATTCTATTTCATAATGATAATGGAGATGCCCATGAGCAAAGAGATCTTCACAAACATTCAGTCAGTGAAGGTCGAAGTCAGATTGACATGAGAACAAATGGTATGGTAATTTGGCACCCATGGGAGATTTCTAATCCACACAGTCATTCACCATAGTTTCATACTGCATTACAGTTGTCTCAAAAGAGAATTATATTCAAGGATGTTGAATTGGGAACAAGAGTTTATGCGTACTTGGCCGAGAAATATGTGAGGCAGGTAATTGGGGAAATTATAATCCCATGTGATCTTCCGAGGTTGGATTCAGTAGTTGATGGTATAAAGCCTGAGCTAGGGGATCACTATTATATGGTCAATGAAAGGAAGTATGACCGATTTTGGAAAAGTAAAAGTGTAGGACCTTTTATGACAGAAACAAGACATGCAAATACCCATGATGAGCTTAGTGTGGGTAACAGTGGTGTTGATCGACGTTTGCTTCCTCATCATCCGCCTCCTAGCATGGCTTTACAATCCTACAAATATGGAGAATTCAGAGAGCCTATGTCACAACTGCCCCAAGTAGAATAAAATTTACCTTTTTATAATAATGAGCATGAACAACTAGTAGAGGTGCCAAGGAAAAAAACAGATCCATTTGATTTTTCTCAAATGGATTTCACGGTGGTTAGTAATTTTATATTTCCTCTTTATTTTAGTTTCAATATTATCTTTTGTAAAATGTTAGAAATTTAAAAACTTTTTTTTTTAATTTACAGGAGGAGTTGCGACACTTAGCCATGGAGCAGCACATGTACATCCAAGAAAATAGACAAGTGGTGTTTGATGAGACAAGGCGTCGTTATTATGCAATTTCCTCATCACGTGGGAATTCTTCACAGAAATCTGGGGTCACTTCTTTGGGAATCAAGAAGAACAAACTTTCTTGGGTACCTAAGATCAAACAACACCTTGGCAGAAAAATCAACATCGTCATAAACGTCAAGCAGGAGGAGGATCAACCTCACAACAATGTTATATACCAGTACATGTTGATAGTCATGTAGAAGGGCATAATGTGGATTTGATACAAACATCGCCACACTTTAGTGATATTGATTTCTTAGGACTTGGTCTTGGCGGAGGTTATAGTAGTGGTCCTAGTAGTAGTCATAGAGGTGGATATGGTGGTGATGAAGACTTTGTGCCATCATCTCAATTTGATGTTTAGTGAATGATAACTTGATCCTATTTTCTTAAATAACTATGGATACAAAATTTGAAATTATTTGATATATGCATGGTGTTAATGTTTTAATTACTTCGTGCATAGTGTTAATGTTTTAATTAATCCCATTTTGGTATTGTTTTGCGTTCTGTTTGGTCATGCTAAAATGGTTTTTTTTTCATGTATATATAATATGGTGTATTCCCGGGATTAATAAAAACCTTGTGTTTATCTTTTTTCAGGTGCAATATGGAGGGAGTTTTAGAAGATACACGCGACAGAAGTATGGGTTACATGTTGCAAGTGTTGATGATGTTAGTAGTCCAAATGTCGTAATTTTGTATCAAATCTTAGAGCAACAGACGCATGATTTACACCAACCCATCCCGATTGAGATCAAGAACAAACAACACATGCATAAAGATCGTGTTACCGCCGATGCTAAGATGATACAGACTACTTCAACCTCGGTTTTAGATATGGACCTCATAAATTCAAGGGCCAGTTAGGGCTGCCTCAACCTCTTTTCCTGAATGTTATGGACAATATTTGATATTTTGATCTTGATTTTCTTCAACGAAGAGATGCTTGTATGATCCTAGGTCACACTCCCTACATGAAGATGGTAGCCGTGATGAAGCACTTAGCCAAAGGTATTCCTGCAGATAGCCTAGATGATTATACGCAAATGGGTGCATCCACTATCTACCACTATGATAACAAGTTTATGGATGCAGTCATTTGAGTATTTAATGACAGATATATGCGATTACTATGAGGCTTTTACAACAACATGAAGCTCATGGATTCCATGGAATGCTTGGTAATATGGATTGTTTTCATTGGGAATAGATGTATTGTCCAACTGATGAAGCAGGATAACATGGGGGACATCATATCAAACCAACTGTTGTTCGACATGTGGTAGCTTTGTATGATAGATGGTTTTGTCATGGTTATTTTAGTATGGGCGGATCCAAAAATGATTTGAATATTTTACACTTTTCAGGATTATTCGATAGAGAGCTCAATGGTGTAACACCTCCTTCTGTTTATCGTATCAACAGTCTAGACTATGAGCAGGGGTACTACTTAGGGGATGGAATATATCCTCAATGGCCAGTGTTTGTGCAAGCATACAAGGGTCCTAGGAAACATATGACTCCACAAGAAAGGTTATTTAATGATTACCATACGGCCAAGAGGAAAGACATCGAGCGAGCATTTGGTGGAATTAAGCCCAAATGAGGTGTAATTAGGAACCCATGTTGTTATTGGAAAAATAACACTTGAAGACAATCATGAGAGCATGCTTAATAATGCACAATATGTGTATGGAGTATGAGTATCATGATAAAAAAATGGGGAGGTACACAGGCCAAGAGGCAACACCACCTATACAAGGAAATGTAAGACTCCCTGGAACAACTTTGTACAACCCTCATCGGTGGAGGTTTCTCCACCTCGATCTAACAAAGAACATATGGCAATGACATGAAGAAGGATGGAGAGATGGTGAACTTCCACCACTTGTGAGGGATGATCCCTTACCAGTCGTTGATAAGGGTATTACCAATGTGGATTCAGAACATGATGAGTATAATCAGGAAGATGGAAAATTTTATAATAATGGAGAGTAAAGTAGACTTCCTTTAACTCCATAAAACTTCTTTTTAATTTTATTTAAATTAAACGTCTACATTAATTAGAAATTTAAATTAGACTACTACATTAATTAGATTTTTAAATTAGACTACTACATTAGAATTTTAAATTAGACGACTACATTAATTAGTGTTAGTACCTAAAATTGATTTTAGGAAAAACAATGTACTGTAGAAGTACTTTCTTTAGATTCATAAATCAAAATCGTACAGGGCAAGCCTAAACCACGATAGTAGTCGTTCCGCTCTGCTTCGTTCACAAGGAGATAAAATGGTTGATCTTAGGGGAGGAAAGCAAAAAAAGTTGAAGAAATTTTTTGTATTGAATTGTGTATAGAGATGTAGAACTATTGAGAAAATCACAGAGCTTGAGAGAATGTTAAGCATGTTGTCCTTTCTGAATGGGCTAAAGGGCTTATTTCTAATAGTTGAGAATTCTCACGTTTCCTTGTAATGTAGTGGAGGTGGTGAAGAGATGAAGAAGTGGAAATCATGGGGATAATGGTATAACCGCCTTGGAATCTTCTGGAAACCATTAATCCATTACTCTATTAACTGCTCCAGCTTTACCACAACTTTGTAACTTCTGGATCATGGGGTGTTGCCACGCCGCATGTTGCAGTAAACGCTAGATAGAAACCCTATGAATAATCCCCCCATGATTTGATTTCTCATAGGAATTGGTGGATTCATGGACTCAGGATGATGCTAGCACGAGCAAGAGCGAAAAGATGCTTGAAAATAGGAAGATGGTAAAACTAGCGCTAGCGCTGTGGCTAGAGGCGCTGGTGCTATGGCTAGCACGGATTGGGCCTGTTTGGCGCGTAAGCATATTGGCTTTGCTGACTTTTTTGTCTTTTTGGCTCTTTTTTGGCCTTTTGGCACATATGTGTGCTACTCATTGGTGTTGGGAGTGTGAATAGGGTTTTCCAAGGCTCGCACTTGCTAGTGCCATGATTATTGCCTATGCACCACTAGCTTTGACATTCATTAATGTCGTGGCCATATTTATGGCATGTTTAAGGTTTCTCAATTGTATGAGATTTATTATTAGCATTTTATGCTTAACTTTTATGCAGTGTATACATAACATTTTCAAGAGATTCAGCCATGGAAGTTTGCAACTTGAAGTTATGCTTGATGCGACTCAGCAATTAGATGGTTTGCATCTATTTAGCGTTTTTATTCAGATATGGCATAGCCTCTATTTTGAATGTTCACAATTTTGTGTAATTAGCGTATTCTGTTTTAATACAAATAGTTCGCATAGACACGCATGAAATAACGAGGATTTAGTTGAGTATAACTCTGAAATTTCTATGGTGCATATATATATGCAAAAAGAGCTGCAGGGATAATTTAGCCAAGATCTGAATATCCCTTTCTCGATTTTCTAGCAGAATGTAGGATAGCAGTATGTATTCATAATTCTGATGCCGGGTCAGGAATTTATGCATATTTATTTCATGCTTCTGCATCTAGGCGAAAAATTAATATTATAATTTTTTCCATTGTCAAAAACTCACCATCAACAATTAGTAATTTAAATTAAACGTTTCCGATAAGAGTATGAAATAATTCGTTTGTGTATTAATGTTTAAAAGGAATTGTTCGTTCTGCTTCATATAGAGCCCTTGACGCTACCCGATCACCATTTGCGCGAGCTAGACATTGCCTGAAAAACAAACAATTCATTTTAATGGTCGTAATGCAGTTGTGTGAATGCTTTGAGCGACCTACGGTTAGCATTACCATTGGTACGAGCAAACTCTTCATGAATAGCAGTCCAGAACACTTTAGTCGTTTGTATTCTCTAACAACGCCATTATCAACCACTTTGTATTAACTTCTGAGCAGGTCATTGTCTTCCTCAAATGAAAAAATAAAGGCATTGAATTTATTAAGTAAGAAAAAAAATAAAACTTCACAAGTTTGGGGTGAAGAAGTATGGTTGAGTGCTTGAGTTTATATAGAAGTTTGGTGTTGAGCAAAACCCAAGTGTCCAAAGGATAAAATAGTCGTTTCTCCTATAAGATGACCTGAGGCGCCATATCATTGGGTGGAGATCGATATAAACCATCAGAGTAAGATATCCGTTATCCAATCTAAAAGATCATATCTTTGGCGACCAATGGTATGGCGCTGCTGCACCAAATGATTTATCTTAAAAAATATGATATGTTAGATCGCCAACGGATCTCTCAATTTTTTCTTCAAAACTATATAAATAGAATTTGAATTCTCCTACATCAAGCACATCAAAATCTTATGATTTTTCTCTTCTACTAGTCTTCTTTCTCAATTTTAATAATTTCTTTTGGTCCTAAGAAAATGGCTAAATTTTCAAGAGCAGAAGATGTAGCACTAATCAATGATTACGTATCGGTTACTTGTGATCCAATTGTAGGGAAGGATCAAGCAACTAAGGAGTTTTGGTCGTAAATTTTAACCGAATACAATGCAACATGGAAGAGTGATACTATTAGAACTAGAAAGTCCTTGCAACAAAGAGTTACAAATTGAGAAAACAAGTAAAGAGATATGTCATGGACCGGAATATTCCGCCTCTTGGCATATTGCGCTGGGTGGGCCAGAACTCCCCAATGCGCGATTAAATGAGAGTAACCGGAACTTAGAGCTTAATTTTTCACTGCGTATGCAGGTATATTTGCCTTCCCAAGCATGCCTTGTAAACATTATACTCGAAACGTAGTTCCCACATCATTCAAGATATGTTTATACCGTTCCACCTCACCCTTGTTCTGCTAAGAGTGCAAGGCCATTAAAGCCTATGGTGAATGCCTTTGGAAAGCATCACATAAACATGATCATTGTCTAGGCCTAACTCATTCCTTGGACCAGCACCTAGGCCATTTCAAGCCTAATTCTTCGTCTTATCAATTCAGCTTCGACTAAGCACTGGGTACATGCACTGATCTTGTTCTTGCCAAGAGTGCAACAACCAGGCATAATCCGTTTATACCGAATAGCTTGATCGGAAGTGTGAACATCCATCAAATGGAATGTAACTACCTCATCAAGTGCGGCAACAATCATCTGTTGCTTAGCATTGCCGAGTCAGATGATATGAGTTACCACAATGTCGCAATCACCTTTAAATTAGATGATATGAGCGATAAGGTGATGCACCTCAATGCATTGCATTACGGCTGCCTACGTACCCAACCCGTACCTTGAAGGGATCAAGCATGACCGTAGTTCATCAAATGGTCAATTCGAAAGGAATAAGCAACTTAAGTCTATTAAGGCAAATCTAACATCATTTCCAACTTCATTGCAAGGCCAAAGGCCAAGCAAATCCTAGACCGTATAGTCCGAAGGACTTTCGCAAGGTATGCACTAGCTTGTGCATAACTATCGCTAGTTATTATGCAAATATGCATTCTCAAGTACGTAGCACGATTGAATGATGCTTTCGCATAATTCAAGCTTTACAGGCAAAGATATAATCATATTGATGCTTATGCATCAAGTATGCTCTAACGTATAGGCCACATCGTATAGATTTATATGTCCATTACCGCTCATGCACATTTAAGCTTCATCGGTTAAGCTACAAGCATATTGATGCTTTAGCATCAAGTATGCTCCAGCGTATAGGCCACATCGTATGCATTACCTCTCATGCACATTCAAGCAAAACTCCATCCCTATATATGTTTTATTCACATTTCTACGAGTAAATATAAGAATAGGAAGTGACATCCATCGATTACACAAGGCCGAAAATGAAATTTTCTTGCCAAAGACAAGCGAAGCATTCTCCGGTAAGCTACAAGTGAACACGCTAATGCATCATGGTGATGCATTCTTGGCTTGGTGATGCATTCTCAATAATGCATTACGGCATAATATTGCCTTAGCACTATGATGCACTCTCTCTTACGCAACATTGGCTTAGTGATGCATTGAATCATGCATCACGGCATAATAGTGCAGTATCACTATGATGCCTCCTCAAATACGCATCACGCGTAATAGGGCCTTAACACTATATTTCGGGGTTAAGGCATCAACACCATGATGCAATCCTAAGCGAGCTTTATAAGCTTAGGGTGAAGCTTCAACCCAGGCCATGACGCGTCCTTGAGTAAGCTTCATGCAAAAATTGCGGGTCTTACAAGATATGTTAATCATGTAAAAGCTTATTTCAGGAATAAGCTCAGTGGATTCAGAATTGAAACTGCGGTAAGTTTATTTAATAATGGTCATCTTTTCCTATAAATGTTCACGATAACCAACCATTAACATTTTTTTTCCATACTACCGTCGAGGTCAGGAGAATTATGAAGAAGACCCAGAGAATAGAGAAACTTGGAGACATGATGGGGTATTCCAAATTTTGAAGATGCACTTCCCGGAATTCAATCTTTTGATTATTGATCGTGAAACAACAACTCCACAAAGCCAAATGACAACACAACTAGATGGTGATGATGAAAATGCTATAATATATGAAGGTTCACAATCTACCCCTGGTGAATCTTCCGACGGGTCACGAAGAAGACCATTTTTTGACCATGAATATGAGAGGGGTCCAGATAGAGATTTATCTAAACGAAATAGATGTGAGGCTAGATCGAGAAATGAAGGAATAAAGGAGGTGTTTGAATTTCTTAAATAAGATATCCAACAAGGTTAGAATTTCTTAAAGAAGATAGTCAACAAAGGATGGCCAAGTTTGACGAAGATGCTGAAAATCGTAGAATCTTAACAACCAGCAATGACATCTTAACAAGAAACCAACAACGAGAAACCGACTTGAAGATACTAGCCATTGATATGGATACGCTGCCTGAGTATGAGAGGACTGTCATTAGAGGAATGAAAAATGAAATTATGATTTGTCTTGGCTATCATCTGTTGGAAAACAAAGCTGAAAATGAGTTTTAAATCTTTTATTCAAATAAATTAAATATTGTGTCTATTTGGGTTCGAGCTCTTGACCTGTTGGTCACTTTACATGTTTTGGTTTTTCCTTTGTTTTCTTTTGAAACACTTTAGTCTCGTATCGGGGAGTTTCCACTTCTTAAGTTGTATTAAGAGATTATATAAACAATCTTTTCACAACCTATTTTTAAAATAAAAGGTAAAAAAGGTTTATCCATATTTTTGGAGAGACCGAAAGAATAATAATTTTATCTTTCTCAAGTTTTCGAGATTTTTCCATAAGGTTTTTTCTGAGTTTCCAAGCTCAAGTTGAGAATCTACTACAAGTGCTAGAAGTAGGTGTAGTAGGGTGTTTTATCCTGGAGGCATCCGTCATGTGTGGCTATGGCATCACTTTTTGAGTGTACTCGGGCACTATTGTCTTAAAGACAGCATGTTGAACACGTGACTCACTCTGTTTTTTCAAAGTTTTGCCATGTTTTTGTTGCGTAGATCTGGGGAGCTCAACTGTTTCGACAAATCAATCACTTCAATTACAAAGGAGCTAAGTATCAATAACTTTTGTTTATTTGATCTTTCTCAAAATTTGATTATTGCGCCCAACAATCTTAAGACAATAGATATATAGTAATAATCGAAAATGAATGATTGATTTTTTAATCATTGATGTTGATACTATATTTGAAAACTAAGGATGTTAATTGTGGAGTAAAAACAAAATTGAGTTTTTGGTCAGCTGTATATTTTCGAGGCTATCTCTTAACTTAGAAGGTATTTCGGTAAATACTTTTAACCAAACATAGTAGACATCCTGATAGTTACCCACACCAAATTTCATAATTTTTGGAGTTGTAAAAGTATTTTTTAAATATTTTATAAAACTGATAAACGTTGCTGAAAAATTCTGACGGGAATAAAATGTTGTTGACTAAATTAGTTTTTCTGGCTTAACTATGAGTTTTTTGAAATGATGGTTCAAATGAAGTTTTTATATTTAGATGTTATCTTCAAAACTCATATTTAATTTTCTGATTAGGAATTGTGGTTTGTGAAATATAGTGTTTGGAAAAACGTTACGCATGTATGTCCATAATATCAATAATTGTGTCAAAGTTCAAGATTAATGTGAGATCTTGCAACCTTTTGTACGTAGTGGTACTCTGTCACTTTGGATATAAAATGAAAAACCGGTACTAGTGAGTACTTTTATCCATAATAGACTTGACATTTTAATTTAGTTGAAATATAACTCTCATAAATAAATTAGAGCAAGTAACAAATTCATTTTTGTGACTTAAAATGATAATCTCTTATACGTGTTAGATTAGTATCACATTGCTAATGAATAATGACATGTTGAATCGGTTTAATTTTATGCACTTTGTGTTATATTAATTGGCGTGAATCACATGATTGGTTAATAATTGTGTATTAACAATTTCTATGGTGCTTTCTA
Organism: Papaver californicum; assembly: GCA_023531435.1. Taxonomy (NCBI): domain Eukaryota; kingdom Viridiplantae; phylum Streptophyta; class Magnoliopsida; order Ranunculales; family Papaveraceae; genus Papaver; species Papaver californicum. The sequence continues at coordinate 265,587 of JAJJMC010013091.1, forward strand.
AATCATTTTGAATATGTTACCTTCTTTTGAAAACATGAGCAATCTAAACACTAGTATACCATAGTTATATGGATAGTGAGGTATAAAATATCTTTTATTAACTAGTGCAACAGGAAGGCTAAGTGTTGAAATGTGCTTGAACTGATAAGTAACTACACAAAATTGTTTGGGTGTTTTATTACCAATTTTTGTTACTTACTGATGATTGTGATAGTCTAATGTAAAAAGAGACTTAAGTAACTTGATTACTATATCTTGGAAATTAATTTTTTGATAAGATGAGCTTGCACTAGTACAAATATGGGCTTATGTGACAGTTAAAAACTGCCACCAAAATATTTATGTGACAGTTTTAAAAAATAATTGCACTTTTGTCATTAAAGCCTCTGTTACGAAAGGGTCTATAAAAAACTGTTACGGAATCATGACTATAAGTATCAGTTTTTTCAGAAACCTGTCCTTGTTGACGACTTAATGTAACATTTTCTAAATAAAACTGTCATCAGTAACTGAATTTCTTGTACTAAGCTCACAGTTCTTACATAAAACTGTCATTGTAGACAAGTTACAGTAACATCTTTTAAATAAAATTGTCATCGAAAAATCAATTCCTTGTACTAAGGTAACAGTTCCTTCATGAATCTTTCACAGTAGGAAAAAAATTCTAGATAAAACTGCTTCCATAAATCTTGTTATGTGACACATTTTCTGTTAAAATATCATTATGGTGAGTTCATGTTACAGTTGTTAGTGACATGCTCAAGGATAGAATAAATATCAAAATTACAATATGACAATAATTATGGAAATATTTTATAGTGTTTAAATTGATTTAATAAGTAGTACAAAACTAAAAAATTTGAACTAAATAAGTTGAATCAAGTTAATGTATGACATAATTTAACATAATTCTATATACTTCATAGAAAAGTATTCTTAGTACCGTCTAAAAGAAATTAACAATGAAATTGGAAACCATATCCATTTTTCATAAAGTTGATCGAAATCTACTCGCTTCATGTTTTAATACCCAAATCTGGACCAACAGACCTGCGACATCATGTCACCAACGCTTGAACCAAAATCTGGACCAACACAATCATGTCATTAACTCTTGAACATGTTTTATTATCCATGATCTCTTCTTCATAGCACTCTGACTTCCTCTACAACAAGAGTACAAAATAATTACCATTAATTATATTTCTAAAGCAACAACACAATAGATCTTTTATTAAAAGAATAACGAATAGCATTAAACAGTACTAGAAGGAAAAGTTAACAGTAAACAAGCAAATTAAAAAACATAAAATTATTAATACACAAACTCGTACCTTCCCCAAACACCTCACCGTAGATTCTAGCTGAATCACCCTATCTTCACATCCCATCATATAAACAAAACCCACACTTTTACAATATTACAATTTCAGAGACATAAATATTATAAGCGGAACTGATAGCAGTAATTTCACAGTTTTTGATAACCCATTTATCATTACAATTTTGTAGTTAAAGGGCTTCAAATTTTGATTAACCCATATATATATTCTAATTTTGTAGTTTTTCGATCTGCATGACTCAGTTTTCAATTAGTGCTCATAAGAAAAAGGTAAACATCATTTAGTAGTAGGATCCTAATATTGAAGTCTTAAGCCAGAAATTACCATTGGGCTAGATGTATGTTGTTTGATGAATTTCAGGATGATACTAAGCAATTAAAAAAATGTAATAACAGCAAAAGTTGAAAATGCCACTAAGCTTAAGTGAATTTTGCAGTCATTCAATCTCATTCACATACCGATTGAAACTCTCCTTGTCAATAAGGTAATACGCTGTCGAGCTAAATTGGGTTTCCTGTTAACAAACAACCAAGTGAAGTAACAACCTGATTAGGCTCTATAAAAAGCACATACCATAGTCTTGTTAAGAAGTAACAAATCAGGATTTATAAAAAAGCACACAAACTAGAGTCTAGAAAAGGTTTTTATTTCCTTCCACTGTATTTCTGGAGTGAAACTACGTCTCTTGAAATCATTTAAAGTCAACAGGTTACAAATCATGAATGAACAAATCTGAACTAGCTCTCTAAAAATGCAGAAGTGTCATTATGATTTAGAAATTTGAGATCTGACAAGACATCAATGTCTTAGTTTCCCGCTGCATCATACTATGATAAAATGATAAGATGCTTCTATAAGACTTGGCTAAATCATACACGAGAATAGATGAGTAATCAAAAATACGCAAAATTTTAAGCAGGATTTTGTTGGCCCAGATAGTTCTGCTTGTTTCTAAAGCTAAAAAAAAATTACATAGAAAGAAAACAAAACCTGACTTCGGATTGAACTACTGAAGTAATTGAGGAACTTTCTAAAGATTCTAATAACACAAAATTTTGAGAACTGACTAGAAGAATGGAATCTGCCCGTGACCCTGCTGAAAGTGCATCAATGAACTCAAGCCTTTTAAATACTTTTTCAAGCTTTTTTGCAACAACATCTTTGTCTAGCAACCCATCAGACTTCGTATTGCTCTTTTATGTTGCATTTTCGTACTCCAAATCTCTCTTCAAGACAAAAAAGTTTAATCATTTGATCATAGTTGTAAAGAAATGCAAACAAAATAGTAGTAGCAACAACCAACTTAGTAAAATCCTACAAAAACCAATCAATCATACTAGAAATACAAATCTAAGTAACTGGTGAACCTGAAGTGCAATTAGATGAGCTTGGAAATTTTAGATTATAAAATCTCATCCACTATGATCTGACTTTGCTGCTTATCTGTATAATACTCCGGAATTTTTATCTGAAACAAGAGACGTGGAGTAGTTTCTTGAAGACAGAAGTAAGCTTGTAAAAGTAATGAGAAACAAGAAGATGACAGGTATCACATACAAGATGAAGTTGATCAGATTATGCATGAGGTAAGCCTGGGGCTGGAGCTAAACAACCAATTGCTTGCAAGCCTTGCATTTCCTGAACATACCCAAATAGATATTGATTTTGAGAAGCAAGAAGTTTCTGCAAATCACCTTTGTGATCAAGTTGCTACAAATCACATTCATGTCACCTATGGTTGAACATGATAATATTCATAATCAAGGTCTAATGTCATTAAGATTAAAAATACAAAAAACAATGTAACCAAAACTGCAATCAGCTCAACTTTCGTTTGATCAGGATAAGTGCTACATTATCGTCATTGTCATCATATCTAACTACACACAATCTAACTAACTTACAAGGAAGATGACCCGTTAAGATTATCGGCAGCAAATCCATTGACATTAGCGGAGTTATAGGAGTAGGAATCATGGGAAAGCTTCTGAGAAAGAAAGACAGAGAAGTTACTAGGTACAAAAACAAAAATAATTTTAAAAAGTAGTTGGGAGACACCAAAACAGATGAAAAATAATGAAATGGTTGATCGACTAACCTGCTCCTGTGAGCGAGAGTACATGAATGGCGTATAATGTAGGAAATTTGAAACTCTTGAAATATATATATTTGCATCCCTGCATGGTTTGAAAATTTCAAACACGTGAATTAAGGATGAAATGAACTACATGGATCCTTTTTTTTAAAAAAAACATCTTGATTGCATTTTGAATCTTTGATGCTAGGAGAATTATGACCATTTGCACTTACTTCTCAATTTGCCTTGTCAAGTGGATTTTGTCCCACAAACCTGCACGGGAAAGATAATCCCACCTGATACAAGGAGTTTGGATAAAGCCAACCAATCACAAGACTAATTCATGCATGCTAAAATGATGGCAATGTATCAAGCTAAAAACTATTTAAATATCATAGAGTTTACAGCTTCTTGAAACTTCACTTACCTTTTGTTGAATAGCTCTCCACCGGCTTCTAAAATTGGAGCTATTTTTTTGTCTAATCTTTGCATGACAATCAGTAGATTTTGCATGCTTTCTGTGAGTTCTTGATCATCCATATTAGTTGCGGCTAGAGTCTGACAAACAAAACAAACATTCTTAATGGATGCACAACCAATCCAAATTTTGCATTTCTTTTCGGGGTACCTCTCTATAATTTAAGATTAGAGGCAAGGAATATATGTTTTATCATCTTGTAGTTTGTTCATATAAGCAAGTTGGAAAAAGTAAGGAGTCAAACACAAGATAACTTAACCTTGACAAGTACCAAAGACGAACTGCAGACTTCTGAAGCAATAAATGTACTCAAGAAATAAATGTAAATACAGAAAGAAAATATTGACAGCTAAAAGTAAAGGGTATGACGAGTGTCACATTTATAAGCCAATAAGATACAAAACCAAAACTTTGAGAAAAAATACAAGATAGCCCTTTACAGTACCTGAGCTGGACGACCTTTAGTTCTTCTTTGCAAAGCAAGGTGGAGTTGATTAAACAGGTCACCTACTAATTCCTTTTAATTTATAAGTTCTACCAGTGCTGCTCGATGCCCACGAATACGAATTAAGGCAGTATACTGCAGAGAATGTATAGCATGAACATATAAATACAGAACACATCATACAAATGCAAATAATAGCATAATGCTTTGATCTAAAACCTTAGTAACACAGGAAAAAACTTAGATACAGAAAGAAGATGACCTCTTCCTCCAATTCTTGACAAACTAGCGCGGTCCTCCATCTCAAATGAAATTTGTATTGGCTGACATATGTATAAATATGGTCACTAACATATAATATTTCATCTCCTTGGACTTTCAGGGAACTCTCAACCATTTGAGCACTTCCACCTGAGTACAAACCCCATAAAGAAAATGAAGGTATGCTCAGTTTATCTTTCCCAATCGAAAAATATGAAGAATAATACTAGGATGAAGACCAATGGACCCCAATAGAATGACTATATTTTCAGAAATCACCTGGTCAGGTCTTGAAGCAAGGGCGCATTAAACCCTCCTCAGTGACAACCTCATACACAAGGTGCGCCATTTGAAAGAACTCTGGTTTTCTTGCTGAAACTATAACCTAGATAAGAAAAAAAAACACATAAATGCCCTCAGTATTCAGCTACTTCAGAACTACATCCAATGTCACACTCGAAAATAGATTTAAAGACTATCTATATAGGTAGTGATAAAGGTGAACATCTCGAACGTTTTTGTTATCATATTGCAGTGGTGTCAGCTGTTCTTACTTCTTAAGATTTTGAATGTTGAAAATCATAGATTTATCGACAGAAAAATGATGGCAGAATCGAGGAGAAGGATAACATACCATGTCGAAAAGATCTCGCCAGCCCATATCATTAGGTAGAAATCGATTGAAGGAATGTTTCATCATTGTGTCTGTATAATGATAATCTGAGTTTGTAATATGTACCAACTGCTTACCAGTCTGATGGAGGATATTCAAATGAAAAAGGATAATATAATCATTTGATATCATACCAAGAGGCTCAAAACCAAATATAAGGATACTGACATGATTGCATTGCCTTGTAAATTCCTTTATAATCAAGAGAACCAAGTTCAAATGGTATTGCTCCGCCGTCAAATCTGTCGACCATCTGAAAAGAGAACATGTAATAAAAAAACAAAAAAAATTTGTTTCAAGTATTAAGAAAACAAAAATCTATTGTGATAGGAAACAAATTAATATCTGTGGCAAACTAGAGATGGCACATAGGACTCACAAAAAATGCTCTTACACCGTACACATATTCAACAAGTATTTACTTCTTGAACAGCACATACCTGCATAAATGTCACAGCTGCTGATACAGAGAAAAGTGTATTAAGGAACTCCCATCTACTCTCTTTCCTTAGATCAACCAGTTCCCTCCCATATATCTCACTGACAAATAAATCAAACAAGTATTTTAGAGAATATGCCCAATCTCTCTAAATGGATCATTAAAAGGAAACCTGAGTTACTTTTGGACAGATGGAATCCTGTGACGTGTTACAAGAAAAGATAAAACAGTCAATACAGGAACTCAAGAATTGACATGTATTACCAAAAATAGAATAAAAAAGATCCATCAATATCTATAAATACCCATACAAAAAGACTAAGATAATAACAAGAAAAGAAAACAAAAAAAAAGAAACAAGGAAAGAAAACGTTCTCTTCATCTTAACATATTTTCTTGAAAAATTTCATCACCTCAACAAATTTCTTCAGGAGTTTCAATGGCAAGTAGTGATGAGTTTAGGTTAGTGTCATCAGCAATAAGTCATGAAGGCAAATTACCAAGGAAGTATACAGCAGAAAGAAAAAGTAAAATATCATACATGTTTTGGATACTAAAAGACATCAGATAGTTCGTACTTCTGGAAAAAATCGTCAGTTAAGGAAGGATAACCTGGTTCAAAAGAACTTACCTTCTCAAACTGTGTCTATGACTGCTGCTACAACAAAACCTTTGCGCGAGAGAACTATCAATGGTGCAGAACAATTGTTGAACAATCTAAAACAATTAGTATTTCTAATAAAATTTAAAATCATGAAAAATCGAATAAGCAATAAACAAAAAGTAGCAAAACCTGTTATTCGCACGAACCGATCGAGATATGGGTGGAAGACCTTGTTCATCAAAGTGCAAAATGTGGCAGGAGCATTGGTTAGACTGATGTGATTTTATATAGTGGTAAAAGAAGGTTCGATTCTCGAACTTGTGAAGGTGATGATTTTAGAAAATATTCAACTTAACCTAAACTAATAAAAATCAGGAAAATACACTAGAGATGATTTTTAGAAAATATGGGAAAAACCAGGAGTCAGGAATCAGGTAATTCTAACAATCTATGTGATTAATCATGTAATTCTTTTTAACAATTTAATTCAAGTTTGCCAAAAATATGTTTCCTAAAAGAATAATTGTAAATCCTAAGCATGAGACATCAAGAGTAATTAACTAAGCATGACCCATCAAAAGAGAAGACAACTATTTAATAAAAACCATTTTTTTCTAATTTAAATCCATGCAAATAATAATAAAAAAATTATAAATAATTATTAGAAAATAATTAAATCACATAAAATTGAGAAAAATACCTTATCCATCATCCCAGTAAATAAACTTAGCCCATGGAGAAGAAAACTTGCTCAAAAGATCTTTTCATTGCTCAAAA
>JAJJMC010013096.1:0-17514 GCA_023531435.1 Papaver californicum
CCCCCTCCTTCTATTCGACATGTATTTATACTAGAACATTGAATCCTTCTCAATTCTTCTTCGCATATCTTTTTTTAAGTAACCAAATCTCGGCCGAGCGAGAATTCATGATGAAATCTTCTTTCAATTAATTCTCGATCACAACTCGAGAATATTGTTTCTTTGTTGATTAAAAACCTTTTAAACTCTCTTCTGAATCTGATAGGAACAAATCTCAGCATATCTTCGACGATCTTTTTCTTTCATTTTCTTGCAGATATCTTGCAGATAAGGCAAGATAATATCTTGCCCTAAAATCCTTGAAGTTCTCCTCCAAATTCATATCAGATTCGTACCGCTAAGAGAATAAGTCTCCCACCAAATTTTAGTTTGAAACGAGAAGGAGTAGGTGCCTTTATAAATTTCGTAGGTGCCTTTAACAATTCTTCATGGGTGCCTTTAGAATTTTTTTGGTGCCCTTAACCCTTTTTCGAGATGAATTTTCCACAATTATTTATTCTTCAAAAATACCTAAAAACATAGAAAATGATAATATTAGTACAACAATTGAGAAAAAGCAATATATAAATGAGCTCAAACAAGACACATATGTGTCTATCAAATACCCCAAAACTTAATATTTGTTAGGTTAGAATTGAAAGCACTTCATATTTAGATAAGGTTCAACCATCCTTATATTATTATGAGGATGAGGAGAGTATTCACGAAGAATTTGAAATTCGTAGTCATAATGACGAGGAAGTTTTAACATTAATTGAGCTTCATGATAATAATAATGTTTCTAGTTCCAATCCTAATAATGTTAATAATTATTTTACTATTCAAGAGGAAAAGGATTTAACTAGATATACCATTCTTATAGACGGTGAAATATTTCCCTGTTATTATGAAGACGATGATGGTTTAGAGGAACAAGTTTATCTCGAGACTATTGTTTTAGAGTCTAACGATTCAAAGACCATTGTCCCTGATGAAGATGATAGACTCGTATAGAATTTAAATATGAGTAAAGGTACCCCACCTGATTATAATATCTAGAAGAATTAAGTGTCCATTTTCCTAAATCTGATAATTTAGAAATTAAGGAAATTGTGACTAATTTGTCCAAGGATATTGACCACTCTAGGTTTGGGGGTGAATATTATTCTCTCAGTAGTTTATCTTTGACTCTTAAGGTCCCTCACTTGGGACTTGACGTCTGTGCCTCTACCATGTTAAGAGATTATCTTCAAGAACTGTTTCCCGGGCCTGATTGTGTCCAGAAAGAAGTTCAGTTGTTAGAAACCCATCCTATGGTTGATGTGGTTTACCCATACGATTATACCATAATTGACTTTGTTGTCCCACCAAAATTTTATTTACCAAATATGGGAAAATATGAATTTCAAATGTGTCAGATATTGAATATTGGAGCTAATTCTAATTATTTTAGAACATCTGAATCGACACATTTTTATGAGAATGACCACCACTTTCATATATTCCATTGTGGTCAACTATGTGAGTCAAATCGTATTGACTTCAAGGATTCGTAATTATTTCGATTATTGTTATATGGTTCGTAAACTGTGACTAATCCTTTCTTGGTCTGACTGAAAACTTTAAACTTTGCGCTCTATGAGAGGCAACCCATATGCTTTTGGTACACGGTGCTGGTAATATCTTTCCCCATCTCTTTTACTTTGTTCATTATTTTCTTTTTGTTCATGCTTTCATTCATTTATCTTTAGAACTTCGAGGACTATGTTCAATTTAAGTTTGGGGGTAAGGGAGAAAAATTTAAAACTTTTAGTTGTACCAAAAACTCCAAAATTTATGAACAATTTAGGATGACACTAACCATTCTAGGTAGATAAAAACAAAATTATTGTCTATAGGAGTTGGTATGCCCATCTAAATGGTTTGTTCATAAAAGGACACAACTCAGGTGTTAGAAATAACATGATAGTCGTCATCATTTCTCAGAATCATCACCATGACACGTTCTGTTTTTAGTTTTTCAACCTTTTGAGTTTCTCTAAGTGATTTGGTAGGGCACTAGTATCGCCTTGTTGTCGCCAGGATGAAGTAGAATGATTGAGATCAAGCCCCATTTATTTTAATTAAACTTGATCAATGATTAAAAAAAACTTGGATAAAAATATGTGTGTGTTTGTCCCTGTCTCCGTCGCCTAAGCAAGCGTGGAATGCAGGATCCATGGAAACTATCATGTAACCTGCTGACAAGGAGCATGTGCTTAGATTCAAAAGATCTAATCATGTTGTTGAAAAAAAAAGTAATTATATATATTCAATAAATCGACCGCTGGGGCCCTTGTATATACCAGATGAATTGATACTAGAAATTAGGATTCAGACCAGTGGGTGCATATCTCAATCCATTAGGGTTCATCTTGGCATGATGTTCATATAAATATTCTGGGAAACACCATTCACCTTAGTCAACATGCGCACACTTCTATCTCCATATCTATCTTCTTAATCTATTCATGTGATTGTGGTTTGTTAAATTCCGAGTATTGTGGTCCATTGTACGACTTTCTGAGTAGTGCTTTGTTTACTTATATATGAATTTTAGTACGCTTGAGCGAAAACTCGTGTACAACAATTGGATTCAAAAAGGGTAATTCCTCCCATAGCCAAAGAATTTTGTAGCCAACTAAATAGCATGTTTAGTGTTTATCCTCAATCGTACACAAGTAGCTAGGCTTTGGAGTAAAAGGTTTACACCTCTTGTAAATCATCACGAGACTAAAACTCGTCCGATAGGGACACCTATGGGTTTAAAGGCTTGTTGGACATGCTAAGTGCAATCGCGATACCTACGAAAGTGAGTTCGGATTTTTATTTTATTTTTAACTTAGATTTGCTCGAGGACTAAAAAATAATAAGTTTATGAGTATTTGATTGACACGTTTATGTGTCTGATGTGTTCCCAATTTGTATATTGTTAGAACTCAATTGTGTACTCATATCATGTTTTTATTGTATTTGTAGGTATTTTTTGGGAAATAAACAATTGTGGAGGAATCGGCTCGAAAAGTTATAAAGACACCCAAGAAATTGCTAAAGGCACCCACTTCTTATATTTCAAATTTGTTTTTTGGCGGGAGTTTTTACTTCTCGAACAAAGAGGATTCGATCAATATTATTTGGAAAGTTTAAGGGGTTTTAACTACAAGGATATACTCTTTCCAAATATTAGATACGTGTACGCAAAGAAAAATCAATTAAAATCTCGTCACCATGATCAATATCCAAAAACAGATTCGTGTGAAAAAAATATCGTGAGTTTGAAGGAAAGAAATCTTCTCGAATATAAAAATATCCTGTGAGATATTGTTCTCGATTTTTAAAGGAAACAATTATTATTTTCGAGACAAATAAAGAAACAACCAAGTTGTGATCAGTTTTATGGGATCAAGAAAATCACAAAATGGCCGAGAATGTTGATTGGTTTAAAATAGAAGATTTGGCAAGATTTTGGGGAGGTTGTGTATATATAAAGGGTGTTGGAGGTGGTTATGGGGATTATCGAGAGTTTAGGGGAGGTTGTAGAGCGAGAAAAGAGAAGAAACAATCTTACAGAGAATTGTTGTTGCTGATGTGAAGAAGAAGAAGAACTTCATCGTAAAAACCAAGCATAATGTTGTAAAAGAATTCGTGACCTTTTATGTTTTATTCAGCGACTGAGAAAGCACCATCTGTAACGTTTATAAACGTCTCAATTCTCTGTGTCAATTATTTTTCTTCATTTTAAACATTTTTTGATCTATGTATCCATAATTTGAGAGAGTGTTTGCTATAAGGAGCTAAACCCCATCACCGAGGCTCCGGAGGAATCCATTTTTCTAATAAATATGTGGTAATCTTTATTTAATTAATTTATATAATTCTTTTTATGATTATTTGCGTTGAATTAAAAATTGATTAAATAGTTGTGTTTCTCTTGATGGTACATGCTTGGTCTAGGGATTTTTGATGCTTCATTCTTACGATTTACATTTATCGTTTTAGAAATCTACTACATGCAATATTTTAGAATCACTTTGAACGTAAGAATTTGTATGAATATTATTTTTAATTGAATCGCATAAATTGGTTAATGGTGGAATCCTTCGTCTCATCTCTTTTATATAGTCTTGATATCATCTTAGTCTTAGTTTTGCTAGTTTAGAATTAAAATTAGGTCTAAAATCAAATCTTCACAAGTCTGAGTATCGAATCCTTTTTACTACTTCTACAAACCACATCAATTTTTGACGCCGCCGATGCGGACTTGTTTTTTGATTTGTTTTAGGTTTTAGTTTTTATTAGTTTTATTTTTTTATTTTATTCTTGTTCTATTTTATGTATTTGGGTGTTTTTCTTTTCACTACAGGTTTTGGATCAAAAAGAAAGGTTGAGCTAAAGATTTTGGTGTAAAAACTTGGAGTCGAAAGATAAAGCGGAAAAGAACGGAGAAAAGGCAAAGATTTATTTGACTCTCTGGTTGACAATCTTTTATAGGATGGAGAGGGTTTTGACAGCGAGAGGGTCTTGGGCAAATCTTCAGTCCCCAAGTGTGGTTCTTGTGATTCTTCCGATGCAGTTGTTGAAGATGATGCTCCAAGTAGTTGATAGACACATTTATGTGTCTTATTTAGTCTCATATTTATATTACTATTACTCAGCTTTTGTATTAATATTGTATTTTTATTATGTTTTTAGGTATTTTTGAAGAATAAACTTTTGTGGAAAAATAGGCTTAAAAATTGTTAAAGGCACCCCAAAATTCATAAAGGCACCCTAAGTTGGTAAAGGCACCCAGGAAGTTGATAAAGGCACCACTCTTTAGATTTCAAATGAAGTTTTGGCGCGAAAAGAATACCCTCGCCTGTGAAGATTTTCTTATCGAGTTTTTGGGAGATATTTGAGTTGTTTAAGACAAGAATATTCTTGCCTTATCAAGAGTAAGATATACTCGACAATAAAATCAACACAGGACCATAGAATCTCGGTATTTAATTATGTTTCTCAATCCCAAAAAATTAGGGAGGAAAGAAATATATCTCTCGGAATCATTATGATTTTGTTTCACAATCTCACACGACTCTGTTCCATACTTATTCAACACTTTCTAACAACCAAAGGAGAAAAAAAGATCGAGATCAAATCATATCCGAGAGAAGAAAAAATATCTGAGATTATTTTCTTTAAACCTAAGATATTTCGAAAATTTAAAGGAGTTAATGAGGTTGGAGGTGGTTGTATTATATATAGGAGGTGCAGTGAAGCATTAAGGGGGGATGGCTCTGCCAGAAACAAAGAAATCAAAAATCAGAAGAAAAAAATTTTGCTCGTGATAAAGAAGATGAAGAAACCGTGAAGAAAAGGTTGAAGCAACCGTTGCTAAATCTTTCAACTTAACAACGTTAATCTTCACTTTGCGACGTTTATCTTCAGTATCCATTGCAATTGTTAATCTGTAACGTTCAGAAAACATTGCAGATTCCATGTTACATTACTTTTAGCTTCTTTTCATCTTTCAAACACTTTTTGAGCTGTGTACCAATCTTTTGAGGGTGTTTTGAGCAAGATGAGATAAACCCCATTACCGAGGCAAGGAGGAAGCTATTTTTCCATGATTAGTTGGTAACTTTTAATAATTCTTGTATGACTTTTACATTTAATTTTAATTGAAATTATGATTTTTCTTAATTGATTGTGATTTTATTTGATGGTTTATGCTGGGACCTAGAGCTTTTGATGAGCCATACTTGTGATTTACAATTGATATTTTAAAAATCTACTTTTGGAAAAAATTAGAGTCACTTATTTGAGCTAGAATTGCTTAGCATTATTATTTTTGGAACCAACTAAAAGTGGTTAATGGTGAAATCCATAACCTCAGTATTTGTGAATATTACTTTCATCTTTTGTGTATATTTTCTAGTTTAAAATCAGGTTTTAAATCTAAAATCAATCTTCACAAGTTAGAGTGTTTGAAACTTATTCTTACCACCACCTACAATCTACATCAGTAGTGTCATTACGTAGGATGCCAATGCGATAAAAATTACACCAATTGAGTATCTGAACGCTGGGGTTGACTTTAACTTCGAGTTCGACAGGACCCGACTCTTGGAGGAAGATGAGACGTCTAAGATTGTTATTGGATTGCTTTGTCGTCATATGAGAGCCATTCAGGAGAACTTGAAGGAAGTAGGCGCGTCTTCGGCTTTAGATGTGATTTCCAAGGCTAGTGATGACGCTGAAAGACTATCCTGAGAGTTGAGGCTTGCAACTGAATACCCTTGTACAGGTGGAGAGAGCAGATGTTGATGGTGCTGAACCAATCTCTAGAGATCTTTTCTAAATAGTAGGTTTTGAGGGTTTTTATGTGTTTCTGAGATATCCAAATTTTTTGTAATTTTATTTTGGGATTTTGAGTAGGTATATCTTGAATGGTTTGCAAGGATTTTCTATAGAGAGAAATAATACTTTGTTTAATTAAGTAAATTGAAATCCTAAGTATGAATGCAAAACACTACAAACATTTTGAAGGAATTGCTAATGTTGCGTAAAAGCAGAGAAATATTGCTAGGGTAGTAAAGTGCTTTAAGCCTTAAAAGCTTTGTAAGGGGTGGTAAAGTGTTTAATCCTTGAAAATTTTAAGCCACTTGTCATGTACGACTACCCATGTTATCAGTATTGACGAGTTTGTAATATCCATGTAATGTAGTTTTGATGATCAAATATGGTTTTTCTTCAGGAGAGGCAATAATGGCTACGATTTGGAAAGGGCTGGATTTCAGTATCTCAGGTTGATGACACATTTTAAGAATGGTTGGGTTATTGGTTTTAATATTTTCAATAGCAACAACCCCTATCCATTTGACAAACTTTTGAAAAGTATCAGCTTCCCATTCACATCGTCAAGGCACATTGAGGTTGATACTCGGGTCAAGTCCCCAGGCCTTGATGAGACGTGGGATAACTGGTTGTAAAGAGATCTGTTGAACAGGTTTTACTTGTAGACAAAATCCATGAACGAACGACATCATCTATCCTCTATGCAATTGTTTAACGTCCAGATCCGTTATTTGTGATGTTCTGGAGGTAAGAAATCTTTGTGGTATGCTGGCTTGTTGGCGCCTACATGTGGGTCCCTTGGTGACAATTTCTTCAGAGATGCGTCGAGCCTTTCCTTTTTGATGTGGATCCAAGGACGTCCCAGAACCATATCGTAGTCTAGATCTATATGATTGTTGTAGGTGAATTGGTAGCGGACACTCCTGGACACAATATGGTAGTGGTAGTGGTCTCTCTAAATTTTTATGAATGACAAAATTTGATTGATGCATTCCTGGTTGCTTCCTTTGAATGGGGATCTCGCCATCGCGTTGAATATCGATTCTCGATGTAATGATGTTGATAGCATCAAGAACGTTGATTATCTCCATCTTTCTTTTCACGATGTGTAGAACCATACATGATTTTATGAAGAATTTTGGCGATTTTCGTCATTAGAAAAAAAATTCATATTCAGGTCTTCTTGCCGTAACGGCCGCAGAATCTTCGTCCGGAGTCTGAATAAGGTGGTTGACCTCTTATTATTTAGCTAAGGGGAAGGAATAACTTCTGGAGAAAAAAAATCTGGATTTGGAGTCTGTTTGGTAGGTGAAAAGAACCTGACACCGAGAGTCCATAACTTTTCATGCAAAATTTTATAGGTTTTCAGCTGTCATGTAGTCGAGCGTTTCGACCGCCATTTATGGCTTGTTCATCCAATTGACGTTCCCTTTTAGAATGTTATAGTAGACATCCATACGAATTATTCTGTATAAAACTCACCACAGATTCCTCAACAATTAGCGTCAGTTTCAGTTCTTTCAGAGGGCAGTGTAAAAACGTTTCTGACTGCATTTTTGCAAAACGACTTGTAACCTTTCTAAACCATATGCCATGACCCAAAAAAATTTGTAATAAATGTTTAAGTTGTTAACGAGCATATTTTATGAACTCCTTGATTTGTGGTTGAATCCCTTGTGCTTGAGATATTTTAACTAATTATATATATAATGCCTCTGTTTTTAAGGGGGAGCGAATAAAAACAGAGATATGAAGTTGTAGATGAAGGATTGGAGATTACCATGATCCGTGACACTGGTGACATGTTTTTTCCGACTAAAAATCCATAACAATCTCTCTCTGAGGCGATTGTTGGAGAAAGCACTCCGAGTGGTGTCGTTGTACAAAATGCTTATATGATGGAGACTATTCCTGTTGAGTACCCAAATGTTGGAGTTAACTTTGAACTAGATATAAGATCCACCCTAATTTCAAAAGGTTGAATAACCTAATTTTATGACCAAGAGATCGATCTCCCACTGTGGTTGCCAATTGTTAGTACCTAAAAATTTATTCTTGGCAAACCAATGTACTGTAGAAGTACTTTCTTTAGATTCAGAAATCAAAATCGTACATAGCAAGCCTAAACCATGATAGTAGCCGTTCCGTCCTACTTCGGTCATAAGGAGAGAAAATTTGTCGATCTTAGGGGAGGGAAGCAAAGAAAATCGAAGGAATTTGTGTGTTGAATTGTGTGTATAGAGGTAGAACTATTAAGAAAATCACAGAGCTTGAAAGATTCTAAGCCTGTTGTGATTTATGAATGGGCTAAGGAGCCTATATTTATAATAGTTTGAGAATTCACACGTTTCCTTGTAAATTAGATGAGATGGTGAAGATATGGAGAAGTGGAAGTCGTGGGGATAATTGTATAGCCGCCTTGGAATCTTCGGGAAACCATTACTCCATTACTCTATTAACTTCTCCAGCTTTACCACTACTTTGTAACTTCCAGGTCATGGGGTGTTGCCACGCCGTATGTTGCTGTAATCTCTAGAAAAAAACCCCACATGTAACATGATTTGATTTCTCGTAGAAATTGGTGGAGTCATGGACTCAGGATGATGCTAGCACAAGCAAGAGCGAAAAAATGCTCGAAAATAGGAAGGGGTAAAACTAGCGCTAGCGCTGTGGCTAGAGGCGCTAGCGTTGCCAGGTCTGCAGCGCTGTTGGCGTCGGTGCTAGCTCTAACACGGCTAGGGCCTGTTTGGCGCATAAGCATATTGGCTTTGCTGACTTTTTGGCTTTCTGGCTCTTTCCTGACCTTTTGGCACATATGTGTGCTACTCATTGCTGTTGGGAGTATGACTAGGGTTTTCCAAGGCTAGCACTTGCTAGTGCCATGGTTATTGCCTATGCACCACTAGCTTTGACATTTATTAATGTCGTGGCCATATTAATGTCTTGTTTAGGGTTTCTCAGTTTTATGAGATTTATTGTTAGCATTTTATGCTTAACTTTTTTGCGGTGCATGCAGAATATTTTCAAGAGATTCAGTCGTGGAAGTTTGCAACTTAAAGTTATGCTTGATGCGACTCTGCAATTAGATGGTATGTATCTAATTGGCGTTTTTATTCAGATATGGCACAGCCTCTATTCTGAATATTTATAATCAACGTATTCTATTTTATACAAATAGTTCGCATAGACGCACATGAAATAACGAGGATTTAGTTGAATATAACTCTGAAATTTCTATGGTGTGTATATATGCAAAAAAAAACTACAAGGATAATTTAGCCAAGATTTGAATATCCCTTTCTCGATTTTCTTGCAGAATGTAGGATATCAGTATGTATTCATAATTTTGATGCCCGGTCAGAAATTTATGCATATTTATTTTATTCTTCTGCATCTAGGTGAAAAGCAATATTATAATTTTCTCCCTTGTCAAAAACCCACCATCAACAACATGGATCATACCATTAATGCATAGCTCCACTAACTGATTTTCCATCATATTCAGATCGTGACAATCCAGTGCTTGGATCCAATCTCTTCACGTATTCATTGGGATGCTCATTATTTCTCTGGAACATTCTTCCCAGATCTGATAGGGTGATTTTCTCGGAGATGAAAATTTACTTTTTGTAGAAGGCATTACCATGTCCTCCCAACCAGAGATGTTGTTGGGGGCGATATTTTTGTACCACATGTAGGCTCTCCCAGTGAGGGACTTTAAAAAATCTTTGAGGCGTATCACATGATTGTTTTAATATCCCCTGAGGGAGTTGAGAAATCGAGAGACGTGCTCACGGGCATTTCTAGTTCCATCATACAATGAGAAAGTTAGAGATGAGTAACCTCCCAGCAGAGGGATCCTTTGAATTTCATGCGGATAGAGAGGTTGGTGTTTATGGACCAAGGACGAGTCCTCCATTCCATGGTTCCGTAGAAGTCTCTCCAAATCTTCACAGGTGACAAAATTGGATTGTTGGTACCTCTGCGGTTGGGGATCAGGGATGATAGGAACTTTTTTGTCTTTTCGAACCCTTGACATCTCAGCATCAGTGGTCATTATAGTTGGTCCTGGTCTGCTCCGTCAGGCGATGACATTGTCCCGGAAAGAGTTGTTTTGTTAGGGTCTTGAGGCAAGCAAGTACTTCTTTCTGAGTAGTGGCCATGTCCACCTGAGTTCCGTCCAGGACTTCTTGTCTCTTCATCATATCAGCTATGTTGAACGAAGTTTGAGTATTTTCGGTATCTTCAACGGTCTCGTCACTGATAGGAGGCAAATTGGTAGTATTAGTACGAGGGGGCTTAGTAGCAATAAGGGTGTTTTCAGAATCACCACCACCAGTACTACCTGAACCAACTATAGGAGTTGTAACTGCTCTAGACATAAGATCCACCATCTTGAATAACTAAAAATTGGTTTTTGTAATTGAGAGGTTGATCTCCCGCTATGGTCGCCAATTTTTTTAGGGTAAAAATAAACATACTGCAAAAGAGAAATTTCAAGTAGGTTCGAGAGATCAAAATCGAACAGGACAATCCTAAACCAAGAAATGGTCGTTCATGTCCTGCTTGAATCACAAAGGTGGAGAAGATAGGATAGGTCTTAGGGGAGGGAAGCAAAGAAGTTTGAGAAATATCAGTGTGATAGGTAGTGTATGAAGAAGAAAGGATTCTTTGAGAGGAATCACTAGTTCTGTATATTTTGTTTCTCCTGACTTGTTGTTTTTTTCGAATAAATGAGAATCATCCATTTATAGTTCAAAATAGACACACTGATTTCTCGTAAGTCGTAGAAGTTAGGGAGAGGTGGAGAAGTGGTGATTGTGGATATTGTAGTGGGGTGGTATCCGGAAAGTAAGGAAGACCTACCAGACCACTACTCTTCATCCTCTCAACTGCTCTATAACCGCCTACTGCTTGTTATCTTATTGTTTGTGGATGTGTTACCACAACAGACGGTTGCCATAGACCGTCAGACAAATATCCCAATGAGAATCCCCCCCATGTGTTGTATTTGATATTTCATGGAAATAGTGGAGTCATAATCCACTATTGTTTGATTAAGTCAAGTTAAGTCAAACGACTTTCCAAGTCAGTGAGGCAAGTTGTGCGACTCACTGGACTGATAATCAGACTGATTCATATCGAGTCTTGGAATTTCAGTGGCCATGTACTTTTTCAGAAGTAACATGGCATATTCAATGGCTAAGTATTAGCCCATAAGTGACTTAGTATAAATCTGAGAGGCATTTGAGGCAAAATGTTGTAGAGAGCTTCTTAAGCAAGGAGACCTACTAGAATTTATATTAGATTTAATATTGGAATTATATTGAGAAGAAAGGCGTATTTCTGAGGGAAGTCGCTAGCAAAGTTGGGACTAGCTACTTAGGACAAATAAGGATATGCTAGCTCTTTTGATGTAAAAGGATAATGTGCTAACGCCTCAGGAATAAGACCAATATGCATGGATTTTAGCAAATGTTAATTGTACTAGGGCTAGGAAGCTAGTGTCAAGGAGGTTCGAAGTTAGCACTTCAATTGAGTCAAGTTCAATTAGCACTAAAGTGTTAGCGCTAATACTTTTGTAGTTAAGTCGATAATTTAGTGACGTGCTAGCTAGAGGCGCTGTGACCAGGGACATCGACTAGGGTGTGCTGGATTCAAGGGACGTGTTGGAGCCAAAATGCACTAGGCTAGGCTAGAGACGCCTTGGCCACCATGGACGCGCTAGAGAAGCTAGGACGCATTGGAGCATGGCTTGGTAGGTATATGCTAGCCACTAAGGGCATGCTAGGCTTGCTAGGGATGCGCTAACCACTAGGGACGTGCTAGAGAAGCTTAGGCGCCTTGGAGCATGACTTGGCAGGGACACTTTGGCCTTGGAGGGACGCATTGGCCTTGGCTAGGGATGCGCTTGACATCAGATGCGCTAGGCTTGTCTAGGGATGCATTGGCCTCTGACGCGCTAGAGATCCAAGACGCACTGGATCCAAGGGGAACATTAGCTAGGCACTTGGCCGAGAGTAGTTGGCGCATTTGGCGCTAGGGTTAGGGTTAGCACTTTTAGTGTTAAGATTAAGGTGCTAAGGTGGTGAAGCGCTATCTAAGGCCTCATTTGGACAAGATGCACTATCCAAGACCATGTTAGGTTACTTGGCGCTTCCCAGGTGTTAGGGTTAGTGCCAGGAAAGTTAACACTTTTAGCGCTAATGTGGTTAAATGGTGCCAATACGGTGCTAAGCCAAATAGCTAGTACTAACCCGACGTTGATATGAGAGAAGGATAGGCTTGTTCTAGCTTAGAGGTCCAATGCATCTTTTATGACATTGATTCTTGATTATAGCGCATCCAGAGGAGTGGCACATAATTTGTGGCTTAGATTTAAGAAAAGTGTTAAAATAGCATATTTGATCTCAGAAGAGCAATTTGAGGAGCATTCGTTGCGAATGAAGCGTTTTAAGCTAGAATGTATTTTAGGGTTTAAGCATTAGCTATGGTCGGTTGTCATCCAAGCAAAATTGTTTCAAGTTCTTTCACTTCACAATTATAAATAAGAGTATAATTATAAGAACAGATTCGGAGATATGGGTTGTTATTCGTATTTGAAGACTTATGTAAACTGGGGGGATTTTGTATTTTGAGACTAAACTAATTATATTAATTAAGCTATCAAAGAATAAGTAAAGATATTCAATAGGTTGAGAGTACTGGTTAAGGGTTCATCTTCAATCATAATACATGCACTTTAACTAATAACTAGAATTGTTACTTAATAATTCATTATCAAGAGCCATAGAGCATCCCATCGAGAGCATACTCCGGTAAATTCCTCATGTCATCATATACCATAACGATGAATATGTAAATACTACTCAAAGAACAACTTAATGCAACGTGCTATCAAGTTTAATCCCTCAAGAGCTTTAAGTTCTATGAATTAGGCTAATCAATACAATGGATATACTACGAGTAATCAATTTAACATAGGCCAAGCTTCTACATGCAATAACACAAGGGTTTTGAATATAATTGGTGATCAAAATATGTTATTGTTTGTGGGGAAAACGAAATGAAGGTTATTTTGGGGAAAGTGGAGTGAGCAGGTGACAATTCGCCAATCCTTAAAATATTTGTGTTGTTGAAGCACTTTGTTTAGATTCGAGAGATCAATCTGTACAATCCTAGTCTAAACCAAGCAATAGCCATTCCAGCCATGCTTCAGTCACAAAATGAGAAGTAGAAATGTTGGTCTTCGGGAGAGAATCGAGAGAAGAATGAGGTCAGAGCATCAGACTCTGTAAGATGTAGTTGGTGTGAATATATATGAACAAGTCTTCTGAGAAGATTGGATAATCAAGATTAATTAACTTGAATTGCTCTGTTTTTAGACTTGTTTAATGGTAAACTCGTTGTCGTGTAAAAAAAAACTTGTGTAAAGCTTGTATATATGTCGTTCTCTTATTCTTGAAAACTCATGTTCAGAACTTATTTAATTATTGTGTTGTCCCTTGTTCAATAGATTGAACATCTATTTATGTCATAGCTATTGTAACCACTCGACCTCTTTTCTGGAAGAAAATATCGATGGTTGAGTAGTGGTGAAGTGGAGAAGGTGGATAAAATATTGACAACTGCTTTCCACTTCGATTAAGGTTGAATATTCAGTTACTCAACCTCCTACTCCTCAACTCAACTTCTATCAACCTTTCCAGAACTTCTCTTTAGTGGGCGTACTGCTGCACCACATGTCGTAGACCGCCAGACCAAAACCCTAATTAATATCCCCTTATTTGTGATATTTGATGTCTCGTGTATATTAAAGTATTAAACAATACTAATGTTAATTTGATTGAGACATGCTTAATGGGTTTTTTGACTTAAGAATTGTCCTGCTTGACTATCTAATGAGTCTAGCAGACTAGAAGAAACATGTCTTGCTTGACTAGTTGATGAGTCCAACAGACTTAAATAAATATGTCGTGCCTGACTTGACTAGTGAGTCTAGCAGGCTAGAATAAAATAAATATGTTATGTTCGACTAGCTAATGAGTATAACAGACTAAAATAACATAGATACGTCTTGCTTGACTAGCTTATGAGTCTAGCAGACTAGAAGTGTGTATCCATCTTGGTCAATTTTTGCATTGATAAGAATATGCAGTTGAGTATGAAAAATTATAGTGAAACCTCCTATAAAAATATTCGTGAGAATCCTAGTATAGTTTTAGGATTTTTTGATATTTGTTGAAACCCTAAAATACTTAAACCAAAATATTCACGAGAATATAAGAGGAGGGGACCAAGCTTTGTCCTTCACGTGAATATAAGGAGGAGGCCAATTTGTTCTTACGTGAAAATAGAAGAAGAGAGGACCAGCTTGTCTTCACGTGAAAATAAAAGATGGACGTCAAGCTTGCTTTCTCGTTAAATATAGAAGGAGGGACGTCAAAGTTTGCTCTCACGTAAAATATGAGAGGAACGTCAAACTTAGCTTCACGTCAATATAAGAATGAGAGACGTCAAACTTGCCCTCACATGAATAGAAGAGAAGGAGACTTCAAGCTTGTCCTCTAGTGAAAGTCTCATATTTTTATAAGAAGCAGGACACTCATGTTTTACTATCTGTACCCAACCTCACATGTTGAGGGTAAAATAGTAACTTCATCAAAATTTGACAAGAAACACAAGTTGTGTGGACTTGATTCTTTTTTGAAGTCTTGTCTTGAGGATAGTTGTGTAAGCTTAGGTGTTTGACTAGCATACACATTGGAAGCAAGAGAGGTGAGATGTCACCCTCTCTTTAAAAATTAGGGTTTGAAAGAGTCTTGCCAGAAGACTAGAAGTTCATGTTTTACTTGTGTACTTAGCCTCACAACTAGTAGAGATCGAGGCAAATATGGAAGAAAATCTGATTGCTTGGTTGACCAAGTTGGTTGGACACAAGAAGTTTGTGAATGTAACACAACTAGCAGAGATCGAGGCAAATATGGAAGTGCATAAAATTTATATTGAAAATTGATGTGATGACCATGTCACTAACAATAGCTTGAAAGCCAACATTCTAACAGTTGAGAAGGAGGAGCCCGAATCTGGAGTGATCTTGCTTGAGTATTTATCCAGGCTGGAGATGGTTGTGTCTGCCTTGTACCAGTGGTATAAAGAATCTCAACTCCACTGTCGCGTGTCTTTTTCAGTAGATTGGCGTCACCAGGGCAGAGTAGACATCATGTGCGCAGTCCTCACTCTTGACACGGTTAGTAAGAGGAAGAAGTTTCGAAAATTGGCTGAGAGTATTGATATAGTGTGAGATGGAGTGTACATGGCTGGATCTGCACCTCATAGGTAGTCGGTCTTAAAAGAAGACCCAAGGGTTCACAACTGGATGTAGAATGTGGTTGTGTAATATGAAGGTCTCTATGTTTTGTAAGGTGGGGAGGATGGTGCATCAATCCTCTAATAGTAGAGAAAGAAACATGACTTGAGGTAGTCGTCTGCTTTATGTTACCTTTTTCATTTTGAATGAGCATGTCTAGCATTATTGTTGATTGTCTTCTCACTATTCTCAAAAGGGAAACATGTCTGATAATGAAGAAGGTGATGTTTTCTAAACCCCTTCAGAAAGTGATAAGAGTAGTCATCCCGTCTCAGAAGAACAGGAGAATAATGGCTCAGATAATGACCTTGATATTCCAAATAACTCTCAACATGGACGGGTTAGTCTTCATCTTGAATTGACTTTATAATTGCTTACAAACATCTTTTGAATGAAGTAATGAATGAAAACTTGAATGAAAATATGAGTAATTTCGTGAAATTTCGTTGTTAGAAAAAAAATCAAAATAATGCCTTTACTGAAAACGCCGTAAAATCCTCATACGGAGTTCGTTTTCGATGATTTACCCAAAAAAATTTATTGCCATTTAACGAACTATCTCCTCAATCGGGAGATTTTGAGTTTTGGGTTTATCTAGGACCCCAAAAAGACAAAATAAAAAAACTCAGGAAGAGTTTAGGGACTTTTTCAGCTTGGAAGTAGTTGAGAGTTTTGATCTTATCTATTAGCTCGCTTGTTCGATTGCTATTCCTTTATGATATGTTGTAAAGGACATCCATACGAATAGATTGATGTATAAATCATCCTTAGACTCATTACCAATTTCTCTCGGTTTGCAACTTAGTACAGGATAATGAGAAATTGCCTCTGACGAGCCTAGAGTGAAAATGTGTTTTTAAGCCTCCAGGAAATTTGCTTGAGTTTTGGATACTTCATGAAGTATATATACATAATAAATCCACTTGTACTCTGAAAGTTCTTGTTTGAGCTTGAATCTCACCTTTCTTCATCAATTAGTAATTTTGCAGGGCGAAAGTAGAGAGGAGCCTAATGGCACTGAAGAAGTATTGATTGTAGGCCAGGCTGATAAAATCATTACTTCTTCCTTGAAAATCCCTGAAGAAGTATTTTCTGATATGATTGTTCATGTAGAAGATCAGAGTGAAGATGTCTCGGAAATTGAGAAAACCCTGGATGTGTCTGAGTATCCTGGTGCAGGTCTTCCTTTTCATCCTTCACTTAGTAAACCACTTCCAAAACATGTGTTTATTAGCGGATTCATAGTTTTAGAGGAGTTGTATACTTAAATATGGCAGAACAATTGATGTAGTTTTAAATAGTGATAAAAAGGGTTTGATACTCAGACTTGTGAAGATTGATTTCTAGACCTAATTTTTAATAACTAAAAATAAAACAGATTAAAGTAAATTCGATTTAAAAGTGATGGGAGGAACCAGGCCTAAGGATTCCACTTTTAACCAATAACTCAAGTGATAAAATCGTGCAATTCTTATATTCAGTTAAATCAAATCATTGCCAAAGTTAGGTTTTTGATAAAATAGTTGTAAATCGTAAGGATGAGACATCAAGAGTTTAAAACCAAGCATGACCCATCAAAAGAAAACACAACTACTTGAGAAAAACCATTCTTTCCATTTAATTCAAGGAAAATAATAATAAAAGAATTGTGAAATAAATACATAAAATAGAAGTTACCACTTAATTATTGGAGAAAAAGATCCCTCCGTCGTCCCGGTGATGGTGATTAGCTCACTTTATTGAAAACACACTCAAAATAATCTTTCATTGCTCAAAAAGTGCTTACAATG
>JAJJMC010013110.1:0-62052 GCA_023531435.1 Papaver californicum
ATAAAATGATCAAGATTTTAATCTAGAAAGACCTAAATGGTTACTATGGTTGATTAAATCAAAAACTAGGGTTTAAAAAAAAACGAATTTTTTTTCTCACATTTCATCTAGTTTTTCATCCCCAAATCAAAAATCCAAAAAAAAAAAAAATTGATTTCAATTGGTGTTAGTCTAAGATTAAGTTTAATTAACCATGATTAGCTTTTTAAGGTAATTAACATATTAATGAAGGGTGATTTGGGTATTGTGAAAATATTATGGATAAGGGGTTTTTAAGTTTTACTTCATAATGTCCCTATTTCGTCTTATTAGAGGAGCCCCTCTATTGATATTGGAGCCCCTATATCAGGCTTCTAAAATTAATATTTCCTCCATCCCATTAATAGATGATTTTGTTTAAGATTGTATAATTCTTAAAGCAAGTAAGAGGAAAGAATATTTTTAAGTATTTTTTTTAATTAATTGATAAAATTTAGAAATAATATATCTCTCAAACTATACTATAGATATTCCTTGAACTTGTCTCGAGTATGCATCGATATTCTGGTAACATCTATCAAATTCGGGAATAGCTAATGCTTAAACCCTAAAGTACATTCTAGTTTAACGCTTCATTCGCAAAGAATGTTTCTCAAATTGCTCTTCTGAGCTCAAATATGCTACTTTAGCACTTTGCTTAAATATAAGCCACAAATTATGCGTCACTTCTCTCGGACCCGCCACAGTCAAGAAGCAATTCCTCAATAGATACATTGAGCCTCTGAGCTAGGCTAACCCTAGTCATGTCTCCTATCAACGCCAAGTAAGCACCAACTATTTGGCTTAGCACCACATTGGCACTAGTTAGCCACCATAGCACTAAAAGCGCTAACCCTAGCACTAAAAGTGCTAACTTTTCTATCGTTTGAGAAGCGCCAACTAGCCTAACATGGCCTTAGATAGCACATCTTGGCCCGATGAGGCCTTAGCTAATGTGTCACTACCTTAGCACCTTAACCTTAGCGCTAAAAGTGCTAACCCTAAACCTAGCGCTAAAAGCGCTAACTTTTCTTGGCCAAGATCCCTAGCTAACGCGTCCTTGAGAGCGCCTCTCATGCGCTAGAACTCCTCTTACCTGACGCGTCCCTAGCTATGCCTAGCGCGTCACAAGGCTGATGCGTCCCTGCCATGCCTAGCATATCCTTAGTGGATGATGCGTCCCAGTAGCCTAACGCGTCCCAGCAGCCTAGCGCGTCTCTATCCTATCTTGATGTGTCCCATGTTCCAGTGTTCCCATGCTAGCCATCACGTCATATCTCTTTAGCGCCCGTGGCTCCAGCGTTCCCTAGCACTAGCATCCCAGCAGCCTAGCGCGTCCCTGCATGCCTAGCCTGTCCCAGCATCCTAGCGCGTCCTTGCCATGCCTAGTGCGTCCCAGCCTGTCAGATGCGTCCCTAGCGACTAATGCGTCCCTAGCTAGTATTTTTATAACTAAACGCGTCCACACTTAATGACTTAGCCATAAGCGCATTGGCGCTAGCACTCTCATGCTAATTGAACTTGTCCTAGTTGAAGTGCTAACTTCAAACCTCCTTGATACTAGCTTCCTAGCCCTAGCATAATTGACATTTATTAGAAGCTATACATGTTGGCCTTACTTCTGAGACGTTAGTGCATAAGTTTTTCATACTAAAAAAGATAGCATATTACTATCTGCGTTAAGTAGCTAGTACTAGTTTTGCTAGCTACTTCCCTCAGACATACGCCATTCTTCTCAATATTGGTCCAATATCAAATATTATATGAATTCTAGTAGGTTTTTTTGCTTAAGAAACCTTATACAATATTTGGCCTCAAATGCCTCTCAGACTTATGCTAAGTCACTTCTGAGTTAATACTTAGTCATTAAATGTGTGATGTTACTACAAATAAAGTACATGACCACTAAACTTCCCAGAATCGACACTAGTTAGTCTGATTATCAATCCAGTGAGTTGTGTTACTTGCCTCACTGACTTAGAAAGTCATTTGACTTGACTTGATTTAATCAAAACAATAGTGGCTCATGACTCCACTATGTCCAAGAGATATCAAATACAACACATGGGGGATTCCCATTAGGGTATTGGTCTGGCGGTTTACGGAAATCGTGCGTTATGGCAACACATCCACGAACAAGAAGGTAACAAGTAGTGGGATGGTTACAGAGTAGTTGAGAGGATGAGGAGTAGTAGTTAGACAGGTCTTCATCACTTTCCGGACACGACCCACTACAATCTCCACAATCATCACTTATACATCTCTCCCTAACTTGCATCACTTACGAGAAATCAGTGTGTCTCCTTCGAACTATAAATAGATGATTCTCATCTATCGAAATAAGAATAAGACAACAAGTAAGGAGAAACTAAACATACAGAATTAATGATCCCTCTCAGAGAATCCTTTCTTCTTCACACACTACTTATCACACTAATATTCCTCAACCTTCTTTGCTTCCCTCCCCTAATACCTAACCAATCTTCTCCACCTTTATGATTAAAGCAGGGCGTGAACGGCCATTTCTTGGTTTAGGCTCGTCCAGTTTAATTTTAATCTCTCGATCGTACTTGAAAGTACGATTTTACCGTACATTTTTTTCACCCTAAAACAAGTGTTAACTAATAAAATTTTAGATTAAACTAAAAAAAAAACACAAAAGAAGATACAACATAAAAAGATTAACTAACCAATTAACATAAATAAATTGGTACTTAGAAAGGAATAAATTACTTATACAGATGGGCGTCGAAATATTGCAACGCCTTCTTCAGTGCAATGGAGTAGTTTCCTAGACGCACGACTGGAAGACTTCCATGTGTCCAATCTATTGTTACGAAAATGGAAAACAGTTAAAAGAATGCCAAGCTGAGACTGATGTACCAAAAAGAAGCTCTTGTGGTGCATCCAGACTTCGGGAAATAGCATACCCTCCTCCTGAAACTACCCTTAGTATTACAATTAGACCAGTCCGATGACAAGAGGATGGGATCCTCATCCCCTCATATATGGTGGTGAACTCTTTAAGCTCCGCCGGCCATATCTGGAGTACAAATATGTAACAGTGAATCGCGTTGATTCAGATATACTCTTATGTTTAGAAATTAAAAATAGTCCTATTATATACTAATATAAAGAACATACTTATTTTTTGTTAGCGTAACCTTGATATTACAAAATAACCTCCAACATCCTTAACACCACTATATATGTTTTCAAGGGTAAAATTGTATATTAAACATATCTTTACAACGTTATGAAAATGCCATTGTTTTAAAATAAACTAACCAACTTCAAACTTTTTTATCTTTAAAAATAAAAACCGGATTTATGTAAGAATTTAATATTGGGAAAGCTCTTTTAATTACCTACATAATATATATAATAAGAATATTAAAATTTTATTTTTAAACAAAAATAATTTATCATTTTTAAATTTTGTGTTGTTAAAGGAGCCCAATACAAACATGTGCATCGCTCATATGATTTCACTAGTAAATAATAATAATAGGAAAACCCTACACGCCGAGCTAGTAGATACTTAAACGAGAACAGAAGTATTATAACGAAATTTAGCAAGTGCATATACATTTCATTGAGAAACAAAAGTTAAAAAACATGAGTACAAAAACTATCGAATGTTCATGTTTTGATGAGGAATAAAAGGTAACAATTATTATGCAACTGCTTGCCAACTAACAGAAACCCGTGAAAGTGATGTGCGATGCTTCCTGATTCTGCTTTTCAAACTTAAAAGTTACAACATTATTGCTAAAGATGTATAATGAGCTAAGGAACAATGTGACACATGAGAAATTCCTAAGGTGTTTCGAGGAATGTTACAAGTGAGAATGGTGGCTCGATCAAATGAGCAAGTAGCTCCGTACACTGTCAAATGATGTCGTATGACATGAAGATTTTGGAATTAAAAAGTGGGCCATCACATAAAATGGTTTGAACCTTATACATCAATGAGAAGTTCTCTTGTTTTAATATAAGAAAATGGGTTATTAGGAAACCTATAATTATGTATTGGTAGTTATAATTATAAGGGAAAAAAGTTAGTTATAATTACAAAGTAAAAAAAATTGAATCCAAATCATCACTCACTAGCAGCTATAGCAAATAAAATCAAACAAGTGTAACAAAAACAATTAACAAATATATTTGATGGACTTGTTGATGATGTCAAAGATATATTATTTGAATATTAATTTTTTGTACTTTTCTTAACTATTTTCTTTGGGTTAGTTGTATGTTATGCTTTTTTTACATTTTGTAGGTACTTTGGAACAATGTGATGTAAAACAACAGAAATAAGAGATTAATTCACTGTTTGGCTGCTTGGCGACTTTGGGAGTTGATGGACTCGAAGTATAAAAGGTTAGAAGGCTTTAATATATCGAAAATAAGAATTATTAAAGCACCAGGCATCTACTACTCGAGGCTTACAATATGCTACAATTGAGAATTACTAAGAAGAACTACCTACTTATTCTAAGGGATGCCACGTATCCAGGAATTGGGCGCCTAAATCATCCATTTCCCTTATAACCTAAAAGACTAGGTCGAAGCAAACATATTCATCTCATGTTATGTGACGCTACACCAATTCTTTCGGCAAGCTTTGGTTTGTATGGCCGATCGCGATAAATATGATATATGTTCGAGTGAAGGGACAAGGTAGAACACGGGAATTGGATATGATTTCATTTTGTGTTTTGACAGAGTATAGGCCGGAAAAACAGAGAGAAGAATTTGCTCAAGATTGGGCTTTTGTTATGCTGAGAAAACATGAAGAAATGGTGGTCACTGTTGAAGCCTCCGTTGATCGAGTCTTCATTCTTCCCTGCTATTAAAGTATTGAAATATATCACGTTTAATCGGGTTGACAGTTTTTTGGTTTCAATCCTGAATATCATATTTTAGGTGCCAAAACTATTTCTTGATTTTTAGAGCGAATGCTCGAGTGAACCTATATACCTTGATATGTCAAGTATGTTGTCATATTTTAGGTTCCAAAACTATTTCTGGATTTAGCTTACTACAGTCAGCTTCGATTTGGAACATATTAGGTAGTAGAGTTTTAGGATTTTCCAAGTTACTGAAGGCGAATGAAGAATTGAAGATCACACGAAGACATCAATTTAAAGAAGTTTTATCGAGGTAAGTAATGAATATTGGTTTTTGAACTCGTTTCCATCTATCTATCTATTAATCGTAAAAAAGTCAAGGACTTTAGTAGTTGATCATGATTCAAAGAAGATCATATCACGAATTAGATTCTTGGTAATTCTAGTGATGTTTCGACTTTTAAGTACTTTCTTGTCCAGAACTTAGAACCAAGCTTGAGAGAAAAGCGCAAGTGTTATTGAAAATTTCAAGGCTTGCAAATTCATTCTTTAGTGTAAGGTTTAGTTTTTGTAGTTTACTACTAATGGTTTTCAATCACTTGAGTTCACATACCTAAGAATTGAGTTTGTGAACCTATAGAACTCAAAATTCAAAAGCAGATAAGGTATTTGATATCGTAAACCTATTACAGTGAGTTCACGAACCTATTGTTGATATTTTCTCTGAGAAGTTTTATCTTTTAAGTTCGCGAACCTATTACGGTGACTTTGCTCACCTTTAGAAGAAAAAAAAAATTATGATCTATATTGTCATTAGTTTGCGAACCTATATAAGTGAGTTCGCAGACCTAGTACAAGAGAAATGTCCTGAAGAATTTGTTGCATTTGAGTTCATGAACCTTGTACAAGGAAATTCTCCTGAAGCTTTTTGTTACATTTGAGTTCGTGAACCTATCTACTCGAGTTCGCAAACCTATTGAGGCTTGAATTCTTCTGTAACTGATAAGGGCATATTTTACGTGTTTATAATGCCAACTTCATACTAGTTTTAGCTATAACTTGCATATTATCTTGTTATTACTTTGTTTTCTATTTTATTTGTTTCTTCAGGTGAATCACGCGAAAATCAATGGAAATAGTGTTAAAAAGAGATAAGAAGAGAAAAGGGTTTATTCCAGAATGAACTGAGAAGTTAGAGATAAAAAGTACACTTTTTTAGTGGAAATCCAGAAGTATTTACGGCTAGAAAAGCATAGAAATCTAGCCGTAGAACTTGGAAAAATTACGGGAGTTTCGTCATATTTACGGCTGGGAAATCATTTAAACCCAGCCTTAGAAGGAGATAATATTCTAGATAAGTGTCAAGGTTATATTTACATCTAGGAAATCACTCAAACCTAGCTGTAGACAAGTTGAAGTGTTGAAACATGAATCCTAGGTTCACTTACGGTTGAGTCTAGCCATCCAAGCTAGCCGTAAAAATTGATGAAGATATATGAAAAAATTTAAGACACCATCTTGTAGAGGATGACGAGAAGAATCGAACACAAAAAGAATAAGGTGAATCGGACGTCGGATGAAGGAGTTATGTCCAAAACAGTGAAGGAAAATAGTGAAATCCAGGCTCACTTACGGCCAGGAAAGTCAAAAACTCAGCCGTAAATGACTCTGGAATTGGCCAAAACATCTATTTTACCTAAGGTTGGGTCGTGGGAGGAAACCTATCCGTAACCAAGAGTCTTTTGTGCAAAATTGGACTTCTAAAAAGAGAAAACCCGGTCCCGGAAGGATTCTAAGCCCTAGATATCAGGAGTACTATATAAAGAGACTCCCAAGACATTAAGAAGAAACCTTTTAACACCTTTTACACACCTTTGCAAGTCTTGGAGGAGATCAACAACATAAGAGGAGAAAGCTAGGGTTTCGGAGCGGTTCCATTATCGTAACAATTTCTTATTTATTCTATTATATGTATAACATGTATGCTTCTACATCCATGAGTAGCTAAAAACCTAATTGATTGAGGATGAATTCTAAGTTCTAAACATGATTTGAATTATTATATATGAATCTATTTTGAAGTTCTACACATGATTATCGTTTGTTCTTACTAATATGAATGTTCATGCTTGATTGATAAATTGTTTAGGTGGCTAACTAAATTGATTTGTTAATTAATCCAAACCTAGTAAGAATTTGGTATTCGTAATTGTATCATAACATCTTATATAAGTAGAGGGATTCTGTAAAGCAATCGCATGTAAGAACAACACTAGAAAGTGGACCGAGCGTACTGAGTTTAACTAATAAATCAAACATAAATTCATAAACCTTAATGCATTCGATTTAGTTACATCTTGTAACCGAACCTCAAGGTGGCTCAGTTGGATAGAATCCGGTGACTAAGCGTACATGTTATCTGGTAATATAAGGAGTTTTGGAAATAGCTAAGTGTACCTGCTATTCTACGGTTGGTGATAATATGTGATGAATGAATAATAGATAAATATACTAACTCAATGATTGTTTAGTAAGGAAGACGGATTCCTCGATCATATCTCTCTCCACTGATTACAACTTTAATTTTAATAGTTTTCTTATTTACTTTGTTAAATTCCTAAAACAAACCCCTTTTTTGTGACATTTGACAACTGAAATACCTCGCTCCTCATGGGAATGAACTTGACTTCTATTATATTATTGTTCAATTGAGTGGAAATAAGATCACTAATTTGATTGAACCCACGACAAGCAACAAATTTTTGCGCCGCTTGCAGGGAGCAGTCGGTTTTAGTTGTTATTTATTTTTTGTTTATTTTTGTTTTTTGGTTTATTTTTAATTTTTAATTTTAACTTTATTTTCTAGATTTTTGGTTTCAGGTACTTGATCTTTGGCACCTAAACGTTGGGATTACCAAAGGTGCGGAATTCAAACTCGCAAGGGGACAGTACTACAAGAACCTTAGTACTCGCAAGCGTTATGTCATCCAATATTTATGATTCTTTGAATCTTGGACCTTTAAAAGAGACAGTGATTACCATTCAATTAGCAAACAAGTACAATATATATCCTAAAGGACTCGTGGAGGACGAGTTAGTTCAAGTGAATGAGTTAATCTTTTTGGTTGATTTCTTTATTGTGGATAGCAGAATGGATAAAATAGTTCATCTACTTCGTTATTACTTGGGAGACCGTTTATGAAAACTGCAAAGACGAAGATTGATGTTAATAGTGGTACACTCACTATGGAATTTGATAAGGAGATTATTCGCTTCAATATATTTGAATCCATGCGTTATCCTAGTGATGTTCACTCCACTTTCTCTATCGATGTTATTGGTTCGCTAGTACAACAAATGTTTGACTTGAACAGTGAAGATAAACTTGGATTTGTGTTGCGTAATAGCATTGAATTGGACGTTCATGGGCAGCCAAACTTGGACATTCAATTATCAAAGATCTAGTGGAGATGTATAGTGCCTTGACGGAATTACAAGAAGCTCAAATGGGTAATATTTCCTTACCCGTAACTAACGAAGTTCATTTACATTCTATTGTGCAGGCACCTAAACTAGAATTGAAGCCTCTTCTCGATCACTCAAAGTGTGCTTACTTGGGTGATAAAAAAGATATTTCGGTGATAATTGCAATGAACCACACTGCTTTACAAGAAGAACGTCTTCTTTGGGTTCCGTAAAAGCACAATATGGCCATTGGTTAGATGATTGCTGATATCAAAGGCCTTAGTCCATCCATGTGCATGTATAGAATACTAATGGAAGACGATGCAAAGCCAGTATGTGATGCTCAGCGTAGGCTTAACCCCCCAGTGAAGGAAGTTGTGAAGAAAGAGATTCTCAATCAGCCGTGTACTCCTTTTATCCTCAATCACTGCCGCACTCTCTCTCTAGCTATTTCTTTCAATGTCAACCTGACGCACAATAGAAAAGTCTGACTCCCATTTCTTTTCTTCCATCTTGTTTCGTCTCTTGTCTATCTAGCTCATATTTCAACCGAGCTAACTCCAAGAAGAGTCCCACACCTCTTTCTGGTAAGTCACCCAACACCAACATGCCACATAAGTTGATTTAGCCATATTTTCTTGTAACTTCAGATTTTATATATACCACCTATAAAAACACTAAAAATACATTATTAGTACAAATTGAAGTACTAGAAAATATAAATTACACGGTAAATATGTATGAATTGTGTCCGTATCAAATACCCCCAAACCTATATTTTGCTAGTCCTCGAGCAAAACTAATCTAAGAATAAAATAAAAATCCTAACTCACTTTCTCAGGATTCGCGACTACATTTAGTATATGTAATAAGCCTTTAAACCCCTAAGTGGTCTTAGCGGACGAGTTTTGTCTCGTGAGGGTTTACAAGAGGTTTACCCACAAAACCTGTACTCCGAATTTCTAGCTACCTGTGAACGATTGAAGATAGACACTAAACAAACTATTTAGTTGGCGTACTAAATTTTTCGACTATAAAAATTATTACCATGTATGAATCCAATTGTTGTACACGAGTTTGCACTCAGCGTACTAAAATTCATATAAGAATGCAAAACTCTACTCAAATAATCATTGAACATCCAAAATTGGATATAATTCACATTGCTCGAAATCAATCAAATTCAAACACAGGATAGATTGGAAATGGATATAGAAATGATGAATGGTGCATATGTTGACTAAGTTGAACGGTGTTTCCAAAAATATTAGTATAAAGTCCGGTCGGATGCTCCTATTTTTATTATCATTAATATACAAAAAAAAATTCTTTTTTTTTTTTTTTTTTTTTATGACTACATGATTAGATCTTTTGAATCTAAGCACATGCTCCTTTTCAGCAGATTACATGATAGTTCCCATGAATCCTGCATTCCATGCTTGCTTAGGCGACGGAGACAAGGAAAACACACACATATTGCTATCAAAGTGTCAAATTTTTTTACTTATTTTTAACAAAATTAAAATTCTAACACATCCGAGCTACGACCTTATGGCAATACTAGGGCCCCACCAAATCACTTAGAGAAATATAAAATTGCAAAAATAATAATAGAAAGTGATATGATTATGATGATTCCGAGATATGCTTGTTCAATGATTATCATGCTATTTCTAACACATGAGTGCATTCATATATGAATAGACCATTTATATGGGCACACCAATTCCTATAGATAAGAGCTATGTTTCCATCTACCTAGAATGCTTAGTGAAATACTGAATAATTCACAAGTTTCTAAATATTGGAGTTTCTTATTAGCATCAATTTTCAGAAACTCTACCCCCAAACCTAAATTTAACATTGTCCTCAATGTTTCAAACCGTGCAACCTAAAATGGTATGCAATAAATATAAATAGGAGAAACAAATGTAAATCAAAGAAAAGGGATTAGAACGTCTCACCTGATTGACGCAAGAAAAGCAGTATTCTCTGTACACACATCAAACGATAGTAATAACAAAGAACACCAAAAATAAAAATAAAAATAAACAAAAAAAATAAAAATAAAAATATAAAAATTTACCTACTGGATATGTACAGAAAGAATCCCCATACACTAACAACCTGAAAAATTTGGGGATCAACCCAAAATACAATATATACAAATGACAGTTTCACACTATATTCTCCCAACACGGAGACACTGAAACTATCAAAAATAAGGGATTACCTCCAAACCAAGTTTTTACTACACTTGGAAGTGCGTAAAGAACATAATATGGGGATAAAATTTGGATTGGGGAAATATCAATTGGTTCGTGCACGGTGTTAAAAATAGGCAAGTCCTCTGGGTATTTGGATGCAAAGTGATCCAACAAAACTTGAGAATCACACAATTCTAGCCCTAAATTAGGTAATTTTTGGAAGTCTAAGGGTCTAGAAACAACCTCTAAATCGGGTGAATGATCTTGTGAGATGGATTCATCTATGGAATTAGGCAAATCATCTACACAATCATCCACAAGGTTATCAATATATTTTGTATGGAACTGAGAGTCACTACAAGACTAATCATCATTATCCGCATATAATCTCTGGCATGCCAGAACTCTCAATCTTTGTTCCAAACTAAGCGGTCTGTGTTTATAATACTTCTCATATATCATTAAAGGTGATTCTTCACTTACCTCAGGTGAAGCAAGAACTTCATTATGTCGTGACCGATTTATATATTCCCTCAATGTTATCTTAGATGACGTCTCCGGCATAAGAGCCATCTCCTGCAAAAGAGTCATCGTCATCGTAAAAGTACCTGAAAACAGATACTAAAACACAAAACAAGTCAAATAGAACTAAAAATCCTAAAATAAAAATAAAAATATATATAAAATAAAAATAAATAAAATAAAAACCTAAACTATGATTAGAAAATCAAAAATATTAATTACAATATTCCGCAACCGCTCCCCGGCAGTGGCGCCAAAAATTGATAGGATTTCAGAACCCTATATAAATAACAGCAATCGCACGGTGTCTACAATGCAAACAACGGAAAGTACAGGTCGAACCCACAGGGAGCGGGGACAATACTGCAATTAATATCTCAATTAAACTAATCGGAAATAATATTTTTGGATTTTTCAGAAATTCTAATGAGCAAGAAAATAATAAAATAAGCTAGATAAAATATACAATGTGACCAAGTAGTGAGAGCACTAGGGTTTTCGGCTTTCGCCAATTTCATATATAGAACTCACATTTAATCCCCAAAATTATTGTTTCACCACTGTAATTTTCTTTGCTTCCAAGTTGAAATTTCTAAAGAATTGCTTATCAATCGAAAAGTATATCCCATCTAATGTTAATAAGCATGGCATATCAAATTAAAAGCATAAACAATCAGTAGAACTATCTAACCCATATATAGTTTCAAAGAATCAAATATCTAATTGTTTGTATACACCGTCTAAGAACTTAATCCAAGCACACATATCAAACGGAAAGCATATATGATCAAATCTACTATTTATGCAATAATTAATCAAGCTAACAATGAAGATAAATTGTTAAACCTTTAAACCACTTATTTATAATTTTTCCATAATCAAAATTGGTTTCTTCCCAAAACTCTAGTCACAAAAATCTAGAACATGGAATTGGGTTTCTCAAAACCCATAAAAATAATTAAGATAAAGAAGGAGGGAAAAGATTAAACCATTTAAATTCTGGTTCTGCAATTCCAGTCGCGTCTTGTTTCTCTACAAAACAGTAGACCACCTATTTCTCCCCAAACTGTATGCCTCCAATCAGACCTCCATCAACCAGCGTCAAACCTTCTCACCCTTTTCCTAGAACTTATCTCTTCCACAACCTACAAACCTCTTCCACCTTCTCTTTATCTCTCTAGCTTAACCTACCCTCTCTCCCTACTCCATTGTACCAGGAGAAGAGAAACAGACAACCTCTACCAACCAGCGTTAAACTTTTCCTGACGCTCTCTCACCTCCAGCCGTCCTTCCTGTTTTTCTCTGTTCCCCCTACTCCTCCCTTCTTCCCCTAGCTGTTCGTCTCCCTCTCACCAAAAAATGAAAAGGCAAAAAAAGAACCCCTCACTTCTCACACCTCCTTTTCTTTTATACCTAGGTTTTCTTCATGATTCCTCTACTCTCTAGCCCCTAGCTTTGACTGTATCCCTAGGTAGTCTACAGCCTCTCATCTTCCCTTTTTTTGTCCCACCGAAAACAAAAGAGAAGCCTTCCCTTCTCTAGCCACTTTTTCTTCACGTGCTTCATTTCCTCCACATATCATAGTCCAATGATAACACGCCACGACTTCTTTCTTCTTTTTACTCCACCCAAGTCATCGCACCGTAGCCCCGCCTTCATCTCTCTCTGTTCCTTCTCACTTTCTCTTATCAAACGTCAGGTCCCCCAACTCTACTGTGCTCCCTGACTTTCTTCTTTTCTTTCACCTGTTTACGCCACCTCATCACCTAGCCTTGACCGAACATCTAACCTACTTCTTCACCTTTTCTTTTTCTCAATCAGCCGTGTACTCATTTTATCCTCAATCATTGCCGCACTCTTTCTCTAGCTATTTCTTTCAATGTCAACTTGACGTACAACAGAAAAGTCTGGCTCCCATTTCTTTTCTTCCATCTTGTTTCGTCTCTTGTCTATCTAGCTCATATTTCAAACGAGCTAACTCCAAGAAGAGTCCCACACCTCTTTCTGGTACGTCACCCAACACCAACATGCCACATAAGTTGATTTAGACATATTTTCTTGTAAAATCAGATTTTATATATACCACCTATAAAAACACTAAAGATACATTATTAGTACAAATTGAAGTACTAACAAATATAAATTAGACGGTAAATATGTATGAATTGCGTCTGTATCAAAGCCTCTTCTCGATCACTTAAAGTGTGCTTACTTGGGTGATAAGTAAGATATTTCGGTGATCATTGCAATGAACCTAACTGCTATACAAGAAGGACGTCTTCTTTGGGTTCTATAAAAGCACAAGACGGCCATTGGTTAGATGATTGCTGATATCAAAGGCATTAGTCCATCCTTGTGCATGTATAGAATACTAATGGAAGACGATGCAAAGCCAATATATGATGCTCAGCGTAGGCTTAACCCCCCAATGACGGAAGTTGTGAATAAAGAGATCCTCAAATTGCTAAGTGTGGTTACCCAATTTCTAACAACAAATGGGTTAGTCTGGTATAGGTGGGCCAAAGAAGTCTGGTGTTACTTTTGTCAGAAATCAAGATCATAAACTTGTTCCTATAAGATTTCAAACAGGATGGAGAGTATGCATAGAATACAAAAATCTTAATTTTGCTTCCCGGAAAGATCACTTTCCTTTGTCTTTCATTGATCGGATGCTAGAGAGGTTGTCGGAACATTCATATTATTGCTTTTTGGATGGTTATTCGGGTTACAATCAGATTCTAATTGCACCGGAGGATCAAGAGAAAACTACTTTTACTTGTCCTTTTGGTATGTTCGCATATAGAAGGATGTCGTTCGGTCATTGCAATGCGCCTGCCACTTTTCATATATGTATGGTTAGTATATTCTCCGACTATGTGGAACGCATCATTGAGGTATTTATGGACGACTTTAATATTTATGGAAATTTATTTGATAATTGCTTAGAAAATCTTGAACTTGTTCTTAAAAGATGTATAGACACTAATCTTGTTCTAAATTGGGAGAAGTATCACTTTATTTAAAACCATGGTATAGTGCTCGGTCATATTGTGTCCTCTCGAGGGCTTGAAGTAGTCAAAGCAAAGATAAACCTAAAAAGAAACTTACAATACCCCACTTCGATGAGGGAGATTCACTCGTTTCTTGACCATGGAGGTTTTTACAAGCGGTTTATCAAATATTTCTCCAAAATTTCAATGCCAATGTGCAAATTATTGCAAAAGGAGGCTACTTTGAACTTCGACAAGGAATGTAAGGATGCCTTTGCCAGATTGAAAGAATTGTTGACAACTGCACCTATCATCAAGTCACCCAATTGGAGTTTACCGTTCGAGGATGTGTGATGCGAGTGACTACGCAGTTGGATCCTTTTTAGGTCAAAGGGTGGACAAATTGTCCCATGAGATTTATTATGCATCTAGGACCCTAAACGATGCACAAATCAACTATTTTACCACTGAGAAAGAGTTGTTGGCTATAGTTTTTGCACTCGAAAAATTCAGATCCTATTTGGTGGGTACCAAGGTTGTTATTTATTTTGATCATGCAGCACTTAGGTACATACTTAAGAAGAACGAAACTAAGATTAGGCTTATACGTTGGAGTCTGTTTTTACAAGAATTACACATAGAAATTAGAGACAACAAATGTGTTGAGAATACACTTATAGACTTGTTGTTTCTAAAGAATAACTTCCCTTACAAGATCTTTTTCCAGACGAACAACTTTTCTCAGTCGATGCTTCAACACCTTGGTATGATGATATAATGAAGTACTTGGTTACAGGACAGGTACCTATTACAATGTCTAGTTTTCAAAAACTAAAGCTTAAGAAGATATCCAAGCAGTATGTGTGGTATGAGCCCTACTTGTGGAAATACTATGTTGATAAGATTATACGAAGGTGCGTACCTAACTCTGAATTTTAATCCATTCTGAATTTTTGTCATTCTTATGCTTGTGGTGGGGATTTTTTTCTAAACATACTGCTCTCAAAGTTCTTGAGAGTGGCTTTTATTTGACCACTCTATTTGAGGATGCATATGTTTTTTATAAATCTTGTAATAGATCTCAACGAACGGGCAATCTAGGTGATCGAAATAAAATGGCACTCACACTGATTCTTACTGTAGAAATATTCGATGTGTGGGGAATTGATTTTATGGGCCCTTTTGTTAATTCGTATGGAAAATTTTACATACTTCTTGCTGTGGATTATATTTCGAAATGGGTGGAAGCTAAACCCACCCCTACTAATGATTCTCAAGTTGTTTGTGAGTTTGTGAAGGAAAATATTTTCACGTGTGGTTATTAGCGATGGGGGTTCACACTTTCAGAAATCCTTCCATGCTCTTCTCAAGAAGTACAACATTACTTACAAGGTTGGTACGCCATATCACCCACAAACTAGTGGGTAGGCTGAAATTTCAAATCGTGAGATTAAGTCCATTCTTGAGAAAACCGTTAATACTATATGGAAATATTGGAGCTTAAGGCTCAATGATGTGTTGTGTGCGTATAAAACGGATTACAAGATACCGATTGGCATGTCTCCATATCGGTTGGTCTATGGCAAAGCTTGTCATCTCCCAGTTGAACTTGAACATAAAGCTTTATGGACGGTAAAGATATGCAACATGGAGTATGATAAAGTGGGGAAACAAAGGCAACTAAAAGTTAATGATCTAGAGGAGATGTGTAACGATGCTTACGAGAGTTCTCGTATATACATAGAGAAGACAAAGCTCTTTCACGACAAGATAATTTCTCGAAAGAATTTTGTTGTGGGACCAAAAGTCCTTTTATTTAATACCCGTTTATTTCATGGTAAGCTAAGGTCCAAATGGGTTAGACCATTTGTTGTTACTTATATTTTTTCTCATGGTACAGTTGAGATTAATAGTACGAAAACAAGAATAATTTCCAAAGTCAACGACCATAGGTTGAAGCCTTATTATGAAAACTTCCCTACGGAGAATGTATACGTGATTATACTTGAAGATTTACTCCCTATGGAGGAGTAATACGGGCGAGTAGAGAGTCAGGATGACGATTTTAAACCAAGCGTTGAATGGGAGGCAACCCACTGGTTTTGTATTTCTATCTTTCTCTTTTGATTTTTCTTAGTTTTTCATACCATGTTAGGATGTTCCATCTTGGTTTTACATTGGAGGAGTCAATTTACATTGAGGACAATATAAAGTTTAAGTGTGGGGGAGTGGTTAAGCATATAGATTTTTAGTATTTGCTTTTGTATGTAGAATTTTCAATTCTTTTAACTTTTTATACATATTTGCGTGAAACCTTCAACTTTTAGAGATTTTAGAGTCACTTTGTATACTTCTAGCTAAGTTTACATATGGAGTTCTTAACGAAATAACTGAACTTAGAAGTATTAGAGAACTATATTCAGGGTGCTTAGTTGTTGAATGGCTAGAGCTGAAAAAAGTGGACTTAAACCGCTAGTAGAGAATACAATATTAGAGAATCTGATCATTCAATACCTATGAGTGAGGCACCAAACATACAATTCTATATACCTGTCTAAATTGTCCATTTAGAGTGTTCCATCTGCGCAAACTTCGGGTAGAATGATCAGCTACCTAACTTTGCACCAATTTCAGCACTACTTTTTGATCTCTTGAGTACTAATTCTATCAATCATGAGGTTGTCATCATAATTGCTAACTCTATCGTGTAGTCTGATTTACAGTTGGCACTATTCTCTCGACGATAACAGGTCCATAGAAACATATCATCATCAACAAGTAGAGCATTACAAATTTGAAGGAAAGTTGAAGACGTTCAAGGTTTACAAGCAGAGGTACAAGAAAGAGAAAATTTCATATTCAAGTGAAGCAACAATACAAGGAGAGGAATTATATATGCATGTTGAAGACTTATGTACAAGAGCGAAAGAAATCAAAAGATGAGAGTTAGTGAAGTTCATGAT
Organism: Papaver californicum; assembly: GCA_023531435.1. Lineage (NCBI taxonomy): Eukaryota > Viridiplantae > Streptophyta > Magnoliopsida > Ranunculales > Papaveraceae > Papaver > Papaver californicum. The sequence goes on from JAJJMC010013110.1 coordinate 17,019, forward strand.
CTAGGCAATACAAGTTGTGAAGAATCAAGTGGTAAAGTCCTTATCCCACGGCCATAGTAGTTTCATTGTTCATTTTATTTATTTTTCAGTTTGTATTTTGAAGTTCAAAAAAAGCATGTTTATCATTGCTTTAGTGTATATTTGTTTTTGTATTCATCCAATAAGGCCGTAGAGAAGAAGAAATATATAAAGAAGTTTTAAACAACAATGAATTGAAGAAAAAAGTTACAAATTATCAAGGTTCTACGAAGTTCAAGAGTTCATCATCAACAGTTGAAGACCGAAGATTGAAGACGTTTCTATTGGATGTTGTGAGAGTGGTGTTGATTATGAATCGGGTGAGAAGGTAAGTAAGCGTTCCCATCCTCACATAGTGGTTGATTTCTTTTCTTATAGTTAATTAGAAAAAAAAGGGTTTTTTTTAATCCCACGTTTCTATGGGATAACATCTTCATATAATTCGGAAGGTTATTTTTCCTTCCCACCATTCAACGTGTGCAGGATTTCTATCTTCATTCCTTCCTACACACATGAGAACCATGAAGCGCGTCTTTGAGTGCAATTTCATAAAACACTATTGGTGAGGCAGTAGTTGAAACATTCGATCGCTCTCGAACCTGGATTTTTTAAATGGTGGTTTTCTCTTAACTCAAGGGTTAAGCATGAGAATAATGTTCTTTAGCATTTCCAACTTCTTATTATTAGTGTATATGAGAGGTAGAGTATATGAGATTACTTAAAAGATGTAGAATCTCTCATGTTTGAGCCTTAGATGTCTTATTTTATATCCTTCAATGCTTGGCCCTCAAGTATCCTCTCTTCCTAGGTTTAGAATCCTTCCGGGACCGTATTCCCTTTAGTTAGAAGTCAATTTTGTGTCCACATGCGTCCCAGGTTCGGCTAGCTCTTCTGGTGACCTTCCCAACCGAACCTAATAAGTAAAAAACATATAGACTAAGTCAAAAGTTCGGATAGGTCTTGGTGGGAGAGTTCCAAGTCGAACCTTCTTCTAGAGACTGTCAATTTTCAGCTGAACATCTCTCTGGAGACTTCCAAGCTTGTTTTGCCCATAACTTCTTCGTCCGAACTCGGAATGACCTCATTCTTTTTGATTGTCTTCTTCTTTTAATTCTCTTCAAGATGATAATAAGAAATTCTGGATTTGAACGATTTGAATTTTATCTTGGATCCTCCTTCACTTGCAATACTTTACTTCCTTGCTTATTCTAGCACTTTGTAGCTCCTTTTGGATGATTCGCCTAATATAACACATAAGATAGAAAAAAAAAGTAATAACAAGTAATATGCAAGAATTATAACTGAAATAATTATGGATTTGACACTAGAAACATGTGAATTATGCACTTATCGAATTCCCCCACACTTAGCTTTTGCTAGTCCTCGAGCAAACTACTATCAAAACTAACCTAAACTAAACTAAACTAAACTAAAATACAACTCCTTTTTGTTAAGGACACAGTTACACTTAGCATGTGTAACAAGCATTTAAATCCCTAGGTGTCCCTAGTGGACGAGTTATAGTCTCGTGAGGGTTTACAAGAGGTATACCCATAAAACCTACATTCCAACTTTTAAAAATTCCAGAGCACATGCATTCAAAGAGTTAAGAAGACACAAATTTCATGCATATTAATAATAAGAATTTAGAAGTGCCAAAGAACATTAATTTCATGCTTAGCTCTTGAGTTAGGAGAAAACCAACCATATGAAAGAATTCAGGTTCAAGAGCGATCAAATATTTCGACTTCTGCCTCACCAATATGATTTTATGAAATTGACACTCAAAGACCCACTTTATGGCTCTCATGTGTGCAGGCAAGAATGAAGATAGAAATCCTACACACTTTGAATGGTGGGAAGAAAAAGTAACCTTCCGAATTATATGAAGATGTAATCCCATAAACGCGAGACGAAAAAAAACCTTTTTTATGATTTATAATAAAGGAAATCAACCACTATGAAAGGATGGGAATGCTTACTTACCTTATCACCCGATCGACAATCAGCACCACTCTCACAACATCCAATAGAAACATCTTCGGTCTTCAACTGTTGATGATGAACTCTTGAACTTCGTAGAACTTTGACAATTGTAAAAAAAATTTCTCAATTCCTTGTGTGAAACTTATTTATAGATTTCCTCTTCCCCACGATATTATTAAATGAATACAAAAATAAATATACACTAAAGCGATGATAAACATTCTTCTTTTTCTTTTTTTTTTTTAAATAATAAGATACAAACTGAAAAATAAATAAATAAAATAAAACTATTATGGTCGTGGGATAAGGACTTTACCACTTGATTCTTCACAACTTGTATTATCTCCGTCTCATAAACTTCATAAAATTCACATCTTTTAATTTTCTTTGCTCTTGTACATAAGTCTTCAACATGTATATATAATTCTGCTTATTGTCTTGTTGCTTCACTTGAATATGAAATTTGTTCTTTCTTGTACCGTTGCTTGTAAACCTTAAACGTCTCAAAACTTTCTTCTTGATTTTGATGACGCTCCGCTTGTTGATGATAATGGTGTTTCTATGGACCTGTTTTTATCGAGAGAATGGTGCCAATTGCAAACAAGACTACAAGATAAAGTTAGCAATTCTGAAGAAACCCTCATGATTGATATAATTAGCACTCAAGAGATCAATAAGTAGTGCTGAAATTGGTGCAAAATTGGGTGGATCATCATGCTACCTGGAGATTGCGCAGATGAAACACTCTAAACGGAAAATTTAGACAGGTACAAAGAATTGGGTTTGGTGCCTCACTCATGAGTATTGAATGATCGGATTCTTTAATATTGTATTCTCTAGCGGCGGTTTAATTCCATTTTTTTCAGTTCTAGCCTCTCAACAACTAAGCAACCCGAATGTAGTTCTCTAATACTTTTAAGTTCAGTTATTTTGGTTAGAACTCTGTGCGTAAACTTAGCTAGAAGTATACTAAGTGACTCTAAAATCTCTAATAGTTGGAGGTATTCATGCAAATATGTACAAAAAGTTTAAAATTCCCCCACACTTAAACTTTACATTGTCCTCAATATAAATTGACTCCTCCAATGTAAAATCAAGATGGGAAATCCTAATATGATATGAAAAACTAAAAATTAAAAACAAAAGATAGAAGTGCAAAACCAATGAGTTTCCTCCCGTTCAGCGTTTAGTTTAACGTCCTCAGCCTGACCTTCTAGTTAACGCCCGTAAACCAACAATCTGAAAATCTGGGGATCCACCTAGAAAATAATCTGCAGTTCTAATAACAGCTTCACAAAAACGTTAGCATACAAATAAAATAAGCAAAATGTTACTTGGTGAATGTTACCCCCACACTTAGTCTTTTCTACACTTGGAAGTGTATAAAGAACATAGAACAAGGGAACATCTTTGGGTTCCTCTCGGTGAACCTGCACCATGCTAGAATCTAACATATCTAGTGGTAGATAGTTAGAAGAAAAATAGTTCTTAAGTATTTTTGTAGCATATTTAATTAACCCTAAGTGATCTAGCTCCTTAAAAATCGGAACAGCCTTTTGGGGAACTATTTTTATTGGGGGAGGATCAAAAGATATATAGTTATGCAAAGGATTATACAAACCTTTTACTTGATTCTCATCATGGGTATGCAATGAATCATTTAATTCATATGTATCGCGGTCCTCTATCAAACTTTTTGAAAGTCAATTTTCATAAATGTTCGTTTCAACCGAAATCTTAGCATCATTATTATCCTTGGCAAGCTCAATTGGGTCTTCCACAATACTTATTAATTTGGTTTCATTCTCAATCTTCATCTCTTCAACACACTTGTCATCGGAATCGGAATCCTCTCCCATAAAGTCTAGTTCATTGGTACAAATCCTAAGATCTTCTTTCGAGTGCATACACCATTTATAAGAAAAGTTATGTCATATCCATTCTCCTCCTTTTGGATAGGTGAATGATCGTTATTATGATCCGGAGTTGGAATAACTTCATCATTGTTACCAGGAACTTCGAAATGTTGCTCAACATCAGAATTAGGGTCCACCTCATAATCCTCAATATACTAATGATGTTGGAGTTCCATTTGTATTACCCTGATAATTTCCTGAAGAGTCTCCTCTGATGTTCCATCTTCTTCCAGTTGATCCTGTTGCTTAGAGAGTTTTCTTATATTAATATGTTTTCCGCCATTACTCACGATAAAATTTTCAGACCATATCTCTCTTTTGGAATGAGTGAAGAAAAGGCATGATAAAGAGGAGTAGGTCTTGATTCGGTATCGTAAGTTTTAAGTTCCAAACTCTCTGACATCTGCATATTACTAGAAAACAACTGATCAGAAGTATAACTATCCTTCCATCCTTGTGATTGTTCACTTACATACCCGTTATAAGGTTGTTGGCATGTATGAGAATCATTATAAGGTTCCGTAGGGTATTGACCATACAAAAGATTGGTTTTAGTTATACCCCTGGTATGGTTGGTAGTTGTCATAAGAATGAGATAGAAAACCATATTGATTACCACTGTTATACGATTGATCTTGTGCACCATATATGTTATTTCCGTAAGGAAACATGACGACTCACAAGAATAAAGATAAAATATAAACAAAAATTTAAAAACAAAAACAAAAAGTTATATTTACAACCGGTTGATTCGAACACCTTCAACGAGTTGTTAACACCACGAAAACCTAAAAATCTGAAAAACACTAAAGAGAAACGTGAAAAATTCTAAACTACTAAAATAAGCTAAGACAAATAACAAATCAATTAGCAACTGCTTCCCGGAAGCAGTGCCAAAATTTGATGTGTGTCGTAAGTGCAACAAATTACTCAAGATATCTCCCACTAATTAACTACTAATATAGCAGTAGTAAGAATCGTTCCCACAGGGATCTATGTAATTGAGATGTTATTTAGATTATCAAAACTATAATAAAAACAATACAAAGGGGGGATTGGTTTGACTAAAGTAAATTAAAAAGAAGAAGAAGAAGAAGAAAATATGATTAGGACGTTCTTCGCAGTTACCAAACATTGACTGAATTAGTATACTTATCTATCTTTCATTAGAACCATTCATCACCAACCGTAGAATAGCAGGTACGCTTAGTTATCCCCAAAACTCCTTGTATCACTAGATAAGATGTACACTTAGTCATCGGATTATATCCAATTGAGCCGCCTTGAGGTATACTTACAAGGTGTAACTCGGTCGAACGCTTTAAGATTTGTGAATTTAGGTTTGATCCTATTAGTTAGACTCAGTACGCTCGGTCCACTTGCTAGTGTTGTCTTCACACATGATTGCTTCAAAGAATCCCTCTGCAAGGTCTCATGTTCTCTACTAGTGTATGAGGTGATCAACAATTATGGATCGCTCAAACCTCTACGAGCAATAGAATGATCAATAGATTAATCTAGTGTGCACTCCAAACAATCTAAGAAATCAATCATAAACCCTAGATATAATGAAAACAAACGATGATAATAACTTTCAACAAAGTTGTATTAATTAATAAATCTTCATGCTTAGAACATTGAATTCATCCTTAATCATCAAAAGGTTTAGATACTCATATTACAAAGAAGAATGGTTTCACCCTAAAAGGGTAAACCCTAGGTTTTAGATGTAGAAGTTGTGATATGAGAGGTAGAGTTTATGAGATTACATAAAAGATGTAGAATCTCTCATGTTTGACCCTTAGATGTCTTCTTTTATAGCTTTTAATACTTGTCTTTCAAGTATCCTCTCTTCTTAGGTTTAGAATCCTTATGGGAACGTGTTCCCTTGAGTTAGAAGTCAATTTCTCGTCCACATGTGTCTTAGGTTCGGCTAACTCTTCTGGTGACCTTCCCAACCAAACCTAACAAGTAAAAAATGTGTAAACTAAGTCAAAAGTTCGTATAGGTCGTGGTGGGAGAGTTCCCAGTCGAACCTTCTCCTGGAAACATTCTGTTCTCAGCCGAACATCTCCAATTCAACCTAACATCTTTCTGGAGACTTCCAAGCTTGTTTTGCCCATAAATTCTTCGTCCGAACTCGAAATGACCTTATTATTTTTGATTTTCTTCGTCTTTTAATTCTCTTTAAGATGATGATAAGATATTATGGATTTGAACGAGTATAATTTGGTCTTGGATCCTCATTCACTTGCAATGTTTTACTTCCTTGCTCATTCTAGCACTTTGTAGCTCCTTTTGGATGATTCATCTAATATTACACATAAGATAGTAAACAAGAGTAATAACAAGTAATATGCAACAATTATAACTAAAACAAGTATAGATTTGACACTAGAAACATGTGAATTATGCACTTATCATGCAGAAACTTTATATCCTCAGAGCTCTTTGGATGTTTGTGACTCTGAAGTTGGAGTAGGTTTTGTGGGTATAAAGCAATCGCGTGTAAGAACAACACTAGAAATTGGACCAAGCATACTGAGTTTAACTACTAGGATCAAACCTAAATTCACAAACCTTAAAGAATTCTATTTAGTTACATCTTGTAAGCGATATCAAGGTGTCTCAGTTGGATAGAATCTGGTGACTAAGCGTACATGTTATCTGGTAATATAAGGAGTTTTGGAAATAGCTAAGCGTACCTGGTATTCTACGGTTGGTGATAATCTGTGATGAATGAACAATAGATGAGTATACTAACTCAATGACTCTTTAGTAACGAATAAGGATTGCTCGATAACATCTCTCTCCATTGCTTACAACTTTACTTTTAATTGTTTTCTTATTTACTTTGTTAAAATCCTAAAACAAACCCCTCTTTTTGTGAAATTTGACAACTGAAATACCTCGCTCCTTATGGGAACGAACTTAACTTCCATTATATTATTCTTTAATTGAGTGGAAATAACATCACTAATTTGATTGTACCCACGACACGCATTAGTAACTTATTTTGCATTTTAGTTCTAGAACCTACTTGTTTGATTTCGTGAACCTACAAACGCAAAGTTTTATATTTTCTCTCTTTAAGGTCAAAGACTTAATCGTTGATGGTCATAAACTTAAAAGCTAAATGATTCGTTCCATAAACTCTATATCTTTAGTCTCATTCATTTATCTTCTTCTTTGAATTTCAAGGCGAACTTTGTACACTCTTACGAATTATTATTTTCTAGCTAATTTCTTTGGTGAGAAAGCCTAGTTATTTTCTTGAAAGTTTGAAGTTATCTTTGTTAGTAATTTTTACGTAGAATTTACTTGGATAACAATTGTCTACAAACTTCAAGCCATGAAAAGAACCTCATTAAAAGCCTAGTCCTTTCCAATTAAAAAATTTTAGGAAACAATTTTTTGATTTAGCAATTGGGAATTAACTTGGGTTGTAAGATACTTATTGTTACATCATAAGCAACCCAGACTTGATTGATCACTATAAATTTGAGACACTAGCAACACAGAAAACTCAATCCCTATACTCTTGTATATCTTGTTGCAAAGTTGTCTTCCAAGACCTAAGGATCTTCAAGATCTAAGGTTTGACTTTGAAATAGCACAGGTTCACCTATCTATAAAGAAACATAGTTTTGCAACATATATTTGTATATGTGTTGTTTGTATTTCTTGTATATTCTAAGGCCATTCTCTTCTGCTATAAGGCCATTCAAGAATTGCATGTCAAATCTATATTTGATAGAAAACTACAAACATTATTGAGTATAACTCTTATCTATTGAAATTATATTTGTAAGTTTTCCACAAGAATTCATCTTAGCTTAAGTTCCAGTCGATTCTTGTGTAGATATAAGATTAGGTATCTTTATAAGTTTTGAAGGGTATAAACCCTAATATTGGATTTAGATTCGTCTAAATTTAGGTAACCTATTTTTATCCTTGATCGAGAATCGAAAGGAAATATCTAGGCGTCATGTTGGAGGCAGGCTACCGCTAGTCTTCATGACGGACTGTGGACTAACTCCTATGGTTGTGAAGGATATCATCTAGAGGAATCAAGTGCATTCTTGCGAAAATCAAGAGGCATAGGGGCACAACTGCATTATAGTTTCTTGGAGGGTTTATTCCGTCTTATCTATATTCCAGACGGATGTATTATAGTAGGCTAGTATTCGTAGCAGCTTAATATAGTGTGTGTTCAAGCTGGACAAGGTACGGGGGTTTACTGCTAGCTTGCTGGTTTCATCGTTAACAAAAAATTTGGTGTTTTGCTTTACTTTTATTATTTGTATTATATTGATTTTATCTATATAATTAAAAGTACAAGCAAGTTGTACGTTAATCAACCCTTTGATTCAGGAATCTCTTTTAAGAGATTATCCGAGGATATTTTCTTGTTTGTTCTTGGATTGAAGTTTATGCAAGGAAATAGTTTATAAGTTCCGTAATGAAAAAGTTGGTGGTATATTGGTACCATTTTTATTTTCATTTATATAATCATATGTATTGTTTTAAGAATAATTAGAAATGAAATGAGTACACAGTCCTCATGTTCTCTTCTCTCTTTCTTTTGTTTTCTTTAATTTGTGTTACACTAACAACTCTATTTAGTGTGATGCAGTATTTGAACTATAAATGTGAATTGATGTAAACTATGGATACAATTTATAAGGAATAGAGTTCAAATGACTATGTATATCCGCCATATGGTATGTCATATGTACCTGTCACATGTGTGTAAGAGAGACATCTGATAATGATTTTTTATAATAACATTACTCTTGTCATTCTGACATTTCTCATGGTATCATTGAGGTGCCAATCCAGGTTATATTTTTCTCAAAAATCCTTTATCAAATTCTTCACTATAATTGTGATTCTTCACAATCAAAATCAATATCTTTCTAAAAATTATATCCGATCTTTTCTTTTCAACAATTTTGTACTTCCAATCTATCATCTGAAGTTGTTTCTTTCTTGTCATTTTTTGATTCTTGATCTGTTTTTCTAATCAATCCTTGCATTTACTTTCTTGAACATTGTTAATAGCGACAACAAGAAACATGGAAAATACTCAAAATGTTTGGAATCACAACAGTGAAATTTCTTCTTTTGCTAGTAATGGAGATTCAGCTACTTGTTCAAGTAATTTATCATTACCATTCAATAATAATGGAAATTTTGTGTCTATAAAACTGGATTCATCAGATTTCTTCCTTTGGCGAGATCAAATTGAATCCATTTTGATTTTAATTGATTTGATTGGTTATATTGATGGTGAATTTCAAGAACCCATTAAAGAAATTATAGAAAATGGTATTATATTTGTTAATCCTAAGTGTTGTATTGGAGAAAGGTAGAACAATTTGTAGCCAGTTGTCTAAAAGATATTTTTACTAATACTTTTTCTGAAGATGTTCTTGGTATGTCCTCGGCAGGGGAGATCTAGTTGTTTCTTGAATCTAATTTGATATCTCGTTCATAGCTCATAAAACTATGTTACGAGGTCAGCTACATGGATTAAGAAGAGGTTCTCAGTAAATTTGTGTTTATCTTCATACTATGAGGTTAATAGGTGATGCTTTAGCATCAATCAATGGGAAGGTTTCTGATTCAAATTTAATGATGTATGTTCTAAATGGTTTATGTATGGAATATGATAACTTTGTTACCTCAGCACAGAATCATGAAACTCCAAGCAATTTTTCAGAACTTAAAGCAAGATTGTTGAATCATGAACAATAGCTTCATGACCAATAATAAGACTTTAGTGTTTTGTTTGATACTGCAAATATTGCATCTTTTTATGGGAGAAATTTTGAATCTGGTAAAACTTGGAAAACTATAAACAAGACTTTCAATAGTGATAATAATTCTTTTAAGAATGGTGTTAACTCTTCCATAAATGATGATTCTTCTTTCAATAATGGATTTGGTTCTACAAGTGCAAGTGTTGATGTTTTAGATAGATCTGCAAGAAACTCTTGTATTGATTTCTCAAGTGTTGAATGTGAAGTTTGCATAAAAATGGTCACTATGCTAGTGGATGTTTCTTTAGGTATCATCCACCTACCAGTATTGAATCTCATACTACTTGTCATTTTCAAGAAATGGAACTAGCCTTTAATGGGATTCATGCAGCAGATATGTGTGATGATCCTTATGGTGCTTCTAGGTTTTCAATTTGGATTTCTGATATAAGGGCATGAATATGTTCTTTGAGGTATCAGCACTTTAGGTAACTCATTTTATTGAATATTCGCAAGATATGGCAAGATATGGGATTATCTGCCATATCTCCAGTTCAATATCCAGAAGATCTCCAGGACTTTCAGTTTCTGTTTTCGCAAGATACAGGATATGTTGTGTTTAAACCAATATATCTAGTTTCCTTTCTGTGTACTTCTTTTGCCGTTATAAGCTTTCCTCTCCGGTTGTAATAGCCAAGAAGAGTATCAGTAAAAACCATTGTCACCACTGAACTATTTCTTCATGGTATCAGAGCAAGGTTCTACCTAGCTCAAAACAAATCAAGGAAATCAAAAACTAAACCCATGGCCAATGAAACCAGGGAAGCAACAAGAACTGATGGTTCTGACCAGAATTCACACTACTACCTACACCCATCAGATTATCATAGGCAAATGCATGTCAATGACCTCTTAACTGACAGCAATTACCTGGATTGGGTTCAAGAAATGGAAAATTTTCTGTTTGCTAAAAATAAGATTGGATTTGTAGATGGCAGCATCAAAAAGCCGGAAGAAACAAGTGCCAATCACATGGCTTGGAAGTGATGCGATGCCATGATTAAAGGATGGCTCACTACAGCCATGGAGAAAGAAATCCGATCAAGTGTCAAGTATGCCAATACTGCTGCGGAAATATGGTCAGATCTTCGAGAGAGATTCGCTAAAGAAAGTGCACCTCTTGCATATGAGTTGAAGCAGTCTATCTCCAACACAAGACAAGAAGGGATGACAGTTTCAGCTTATTACACAAAATTGAGATGACTTTGGGATGAAATCCAGGCCTTCCTCCCCACCCCTAAATGCACCTGTAATGGTTGGTTTGTGACATTGGAAAGTCTCTCAGAGAATATCAAGAGAAGGAGAGGCTGTACACTTTTCTCATGGGTCTAGACAACGAGTTTTCCATTGTTAGAACTCAAATTCTGTCTGTGCAAACAACCCCAACTCTGTCCAATGCCTATCACTTGGTGGCTGAGGATGAACAACAGAGAAACATTACCAATCCCGGGAGAAAATCTGTTCAGGAAACTGCTGCTTCCAGGTCTCTACCAGGCGTAACTATGTGCCTGTATCCCAAGCTACAGCCAATCACAACGTTGTTTCTGCTGGCAGTCTTCAGAAGGAGGTTGGCGCTGCTGTTAAGCAAACTGAACACTGCGATTTCTGCAATAGAAAAGGCCACAATAGAGTAGGGTGCTTCAAGTTGATAGGGTATCCTGAATGGTGGCAGTCCAGCAAGCCTGACCGCAGACATTCCAAATCCAGGCCACGAGCTACTTGTGTTGAGCTTGCCGGCAATCCAACAGAAACAACGAAGCCGTGTACCGAGATGGGAGATCTGAAACTGACAAGAGAACAATACCATCAATTTCTGAAACACATTTGCCTTGAATAGAAGTCAGTGAATGATACTCCACACAGCGGTAACATGGCAGGTAAGACTAACCATACAAATGAATGGATTGTATATTCGGGTTGTACTGAACACATGACAAACAGGACAGATATTCTAGAAGATAGAATTGTCTCTGTAGATGAAGCTCCTGTCGTCATTCCTAACGGAGAAATCGTGCCAGTTCAGGGAATGGGCAATCACACCTTGAGCAATGGTACAAAAGTGAAAGGAGTCCTACACGTTCCAAGATTTACTTGCAACCTCTTATCAGTCAGAAAACTCACAAAAGATTTAAAGTGTTCTGTAACCTTTTTCCCTGATTTCTTTGTCATGTAGGACCTGCGTTCGAGAAGGTTGATTGGAGTGGGTAGGTGCAAAAATGGTCTGTATCAAATGGGGCTTTTCGGAAGTGATAGAAAGGCTTTAATGACAGTAGTGGATGCGTGGCACAAAAGACTGGGTCATTCTGGTGATGGAAAGCTCTCTCAAATCAGTTTTCTTAATAATGTTTCCTTCAAAAACAATGACGTTATTTGTGATTCTTGTGTTAAATATAAAATGACAAGACAACCTTTCCCTATCAGTACTACTAAAACGAATGGATGTTTTGAGTTAATACATTGCGACATATGGGGAAAATATCGAACTCTTTCCTTCACTAAAGCAAGCTACTTCTTAACTATAGTCGATGACTACAGTAGGGCAGTTTGGGTCTTTCTCCTGAAACACAAGCATCAAGCAAGCATGTGTTTAATTGATTTTCACAGAATGATTAAAACACAATTTGAGAGAAATATTAAGAGAATAAGATACGACAATGGAGGGGAATTTACTTCAAACCAGATGATGGACTTCTATGCCGAGCAAGGGATCATCTTAGAAACAACATGCCCACACACTCCACAACCAAATGGAGTCGTGGAACGGAAGCACAGACATTTACTCGCAACAGCTCGAGCACGAAAAATTGAGGCAAATCTCCCGATAATATTTTGGGGTGAATGTATATTAACTGTTGCCTACATCATAAACAGGCTTCCCTCCAAAGTAACCGAAGACAAGACACCATATGAGCTTTTGTATAACCAACGGCCCAGTTACGATCACATGAAGATTCTTGGTTGTATGGCCTACTTTCGCAATCTCGAAACCAAAGGTGACAAGTTTGAAATAAGAGGAAAACCAGGTGTCTTCATGGGCTACCCCAATAGCATTAAAGGTTACGAAATTTATGTCCCAAGTACCGGCAAAATCATCGTGTCTAGAGATGTGAAATTTGCAGAGAACGTTTTTCCATTTGCGACAAATACAAAGGAAATGAAGCGTGAAGAGGAAGATATTCTACAATATCCACCTGTGGAAGTTCAAGGCCCCGAAGACAATGAGATAAATGAAGCAGACCATCTCAACAACTTTGAACAAGCCAAGGTGGAAGAATTCAGCCTTCACAGCCCAGTTGTACAAGACAATAATGCTACTGACGAAACAGGCTATCTTGAGCCCAGTCAAAATAAAAGTACTGAAGTCCAAAACAGAGATGTGGGGCCATGAAGGGAGAAGCGGAATAAGTTCAGGCCTGTTCATCTCAACGACTACGACGTTCGACTTCCTCCATCCATAGACCATGCACAACCTGCCTCCAGTCAACATCCCTCAACGTTATGTCCCCTAGCAAATTTCGTCTCTTACGACAAATTCTCTGACTCACACAAAGCTTTTTTGGCCGCCATCAGCTCAAATGATGAGCCAAAAAGTTTTGGACAAGCAATGCAGGATAAAAACTGGAGAACTGCCATACAGAGAGAAATAGAGGCACACGAAGAAAATGGAACTTGGACCATAGAAGACTTTCCAGATGGAAGACGAGCCATAGACTCAAAATGGGTTTACAAGATAAAATACAAACCAAACGGTGAAATAGAAAGGTACAAAGCAAGACTTGTTGCAAAGGGCTATACCCAGATGGAGGGTGTCGATTACCACGACACTTTTGCACCAGTGGCTAAACTAGTCACAGTCAGAAGCTTGCTAGCAGTCGCAGTTAGAAAGAATGGACCATTCACCAGTTGGACGTGAATAACGCCTTTTTACATGGGGATTTGAATGAGGAAGTCTACATGAAAATTCCACATGGTTACAACAAAGGGGGGGGAACAAAAGTATGCAGATTGAGGAAGTCGCTATACGGTCTGAAACAAGCCTCGAGGAACTGGTATCAAAAATTCACCTCCGCTATCTCGAACTTAATTTCAGATAATCTTATGCGGATCACTCTCTTTTCACTTACAAAAGAGGTAAAAATTTTCGTTGGTGCTCTCATTTACGTCGATGATGTTATTATTGTGGGAAATGACCAAGGCAAAATACAAGAGACAAAGATATATCTTGATAGCAAGTTTAGCATCAAGGATCTTGGGCCCCTAAAGTATTTTCTTGGAATCGAAGCTGCGCGTACGAAAGACGGGTTGGTCCTAAGTCAGCGGAAATACACTCTAGACATTCTGGAAGACAGTGGAATGCTGGGGTGTAGACCATGTTCTTTCCCTATGGAGCAAAATCTGAAGCTTGAAAGCAACGATGAAGATGTTCGTGTGGATGCCAACAAATATAGACGACTGGTAGGAAGATTACTGTATCTCCAAGCCACGAGACCGGATCTTACTTACTCGGTAAATGTTGTAAGCCAATTCGTCTCAGATCCTCGACAGGGACATTGGGACGCTGCCATGAGAAGGTATCTAAAGGCTACTCCAGGACAGGGAATTTTCTTTCCAAAGGATGGAGGAACCAAATTGGTTACTTACTGCGATGCCGAATGGATGGGATGTCCTCTCACGAGAAGGTCACGAACTGGATATCTTCTACTCCTAGGGGGAGCGCTAGTCTCTTGGAAGTCAAAGAAGCAATCCGTTGTTTCGCGCTCATCGGCCGAAGCCGAATACCGAGCCATGGAGACCACCACTAGTGAGATTTTATGGATGCGATGGCTCCTAAAAGGACTTGAGATAGAACAAAATGGACCTACGCCTCTTTATTGCGACAACCAAGCAGCTAGACATATCGCAAAAAACCCAGTGTTTCACGAACGAACTAAGCATGTGGAAATGGATTGCCATTTCGTCAAAGAGCTAGTTGAGTCACGGGAAATAGAGCCACTCTATGTCAACACCAAGATGCAAGTAGCCGATCTCTTCACCAAAGCACTAGGGTCTCGGCAACTCGAATTCCTACTTGTCAAGCTGGGCATGTGAAACCTACATGCTCCATCTTGAGGGGGAGTATTGAATATTTGCAAGATATGGCAAGATATGGGATTATCTGCCATATCTCCAGGTCAATATCCAGAAGATCTCCAGGACTTTCAGTTTCTGTTTTCGCAAGATACATGATATATTGTGTTTAAACCAATATATCTAGTTTCCTTTCCGTGTACTTTTTTTGCCTTTATAGGCTTTCCTCTCCGGTTGTAATAGCCAAGAAGAGTATCAGTAAAAACCATTGTCACCACTGAAATATTTCTTCATGGTATCAGAGCAAGGTTCTACCTAGCTCAAAACAAATCAAGGAAATCAAAAACTAAACCCATGGCCAATGAAACCAGGGAAGCAACAAGAACTGATGGTTCTGACCAGAGTTCACACTACTACCTACACCCATCAGATTATCATAGGCAAATGCATGTCAATGACCTCTTAACTGACAGCAATTACCTGGATTGGGTTCAAGAAATGGAAAATTTTCTGTTTGCTAAAAATAAGATTGGATTTGTAGATGGCAACATCAAAAATCCGGAAGAAACAAGTGCCAATCACATGGCTTGGAAGCGATGCGATGCGATGCCATGATTAAAGGATGGATCACTACAGCCATGGAGAAAGAAATCCGATCAAGTGTCAAGTATGCCAATACTGCTGCGGAAATGTGGTCAGATCTTCGAGAGAGATTCGCCAAAGAAAGTGCACCTCGTGCATATGAGTTGAAGCAGTCTATCTCCAACACAAGACAAGAAGGGATGACAGTTTCAGCTTATTACACAAAATTGAGATGACTTTGGGATGAAATCCAGGCCTTCCTCCCCACCCCTAAATGCACCTGTAATGGTTGTGCTTGTGGCATTGGAAAGTCTCTCAGAGAATATCAAGAGAAGGAGAGGCTGTACACTTTTCTCATGGGTCTAGACAACGAGTTTTCCATTGTTAGAACTCAGATTCTGTCTATGCAAACAACCCCAACTTTGTCCAATGCCTATCAGTTGGTGGCTGAGGATGAACAACAGAGAAACATTACCAATACCGGGAGAAGATCTGTTCAGGAAACTGCTACTTTCCAGGTCTCTACCAGGCGTAACTATGTGCCTGTATCCCAAGCTACAGCCAATCACAACGTTGTTTCTGCTGGAAGTCTTCAGAAGGAGGTTGGCGCTGCTGTTATGCAAACTGAACACTGGATTTCTGCAATAGAAAAGGCCACAGTAGAGAAGGGTGCTTCAAATTGATAGGGTATCCTGAATGGTGGCAGTCCATCAAGCCTGACCGCAAACATTCTTATTCGTTCGTCCTTGCTACAAATTTTCAATACCTAATACCTTAAAATTTTCAATATCTTTCAACATGTTCACTACCTTTATAGAATTGGTTTTGAGTTTTTCTTATAAACCAGCTTCTAAACATCTTTTTCAACTGGTCATAAAAACATTTTTAATAACCTGTTTTATCATTGTTGATCAATAGCTTTACAGGTCTGTTCCTAAAATCTTTCTTATAACCCAGTCACTAAATATCATTTTCAACAACAACCAATATATTTACAGAACTAGTCCTAAAAAATTTCTTAAAAGCTATTTTCTCAATATATTTCAATATTTTTTGGTCTACTTTGCTGGGATCTACTATTAGTGATATTGTTGTTAGTTCTTTTGTTACTACTCATTGAACGAGTTTAGCTTCTTTTGTTTCAGAAATCAGTATCTAGATGTACTTCTACTTTCCACAATTGAATATTTTTCTAGTATTAGCAATGCTTCTCAAAGGCTTATTAGATCAACAAATGGATTAGCAACGCACAATAACACTTGAATGAATATAAGATTTTTCAATTCAATTATGACTGGTGTATGTGGTGTATTATTTACTTGATATCTAAATTTAGCTTGTTTCTACTCCAACTTGGGTTTTTGTTGCTGTTAGGAACTGTTGCCACCGCTGCTGATAGCTTTTGTGGTGGTGTTATTTTCTTCTTCATCATCTGATGGTTCTCCTTCTTTAGTTGGTGTTCTTTGTTGTTTTGTTGTTGTCACTGGTATGTTGTTGATGCATATGTTGTCGTACCATAACTTATCTTGTAGTCACTTTTTTTTTATGTTTCTTCTTTGTCAGTTTGAAAGGGTGAAGTGTCTTTTGTTTGTTTACTTTTCAAACTGCCTCTTGTTGGGTGTGAGTTTGAGAATGTGTTTCCCTCTTCTTCTTGTCTCTCTTAAAACTTTTCTAGTGTCTTCCTGTTATGTTTGAGGTGGGTGTATTAGGAATATAGGTCAAATCATGTTGACTTGACAATATATGTATGTCGTATGGTATACCATATATACCAGTCACCTGTGTAAGAGGACATCTGGTAATAATCTTTTGCAATAATATTACTCTTCTCATTCTGATATTTCTCATAAATACTTCTTGTTGTATCCGAACATTGGTTACGAGAGTGTAATAACATAACACAGACTTTAAAAACTTGAAAAAACTTTTTGTCTAGACTAAAAACTCTTAACTATTTCAAATTTGTTTGAATAAAGTCCAACGAAGATATTTTAAGAAAAACTAGCTTTCATGTTGTTCCAAGAGGTTCATACTACTCCTCAAGGCATTCTAGGATCCGATATCAGAAACAGAAAAAGAAACATTCAACGTAAGCTAATACACATATAACATAAAAGACACAAAGGCTTAATGTGGTTAGGCAATGTGCCTACGTCCATGGGCAGCAGAAAATTCATCATATTCATATATCAGAGAATATACAACACAATTGACACTCAACACCCCTTCTTCTTCATATTCTCAACTCACCTTCTACTCTCTCCCAACTCTCACATCACTAAAGCTATGAGGGGATCTGCATCTTGTTAATGGAGAGATAACTTCTCTTCTTTGTGAGGAGATAGATGTCTAAAACCTAAGGATTTACACAAGACAGATGTAGATGATTCAGATTCATACAACCTAAAGGTTATTCCTTTATTTATAGGCTTACAACAGGGTGATTACCTGAAAACCAAGTTCTAATTTAATTAGAAAACCAAGTTCTCCTCAATTAGGAAACCTAAACTAGCTAAGAACAGGAAACCTTGTTAGTTGTTTCCTAAAATCGAGCCAACATCTAACAATTCTCCACCTTGGCAAGATTTCTAGGACAACTTCAACTTCATGATTCTTTGATTTCTCCACCTTGGCATGAAATCTAGATATTATATTCCTTCAAACTTTTTCTGTGTTTGCTCATCCAAAGTGCTTCATTTTCGCAAAGGACTTCAATACTTCACTCACTCGTAGGTGACAATCATCTGAAGATGCTTCCCCGGTACAACTTTCAAAATTCCTTGTCTAAGGTTCAAATTTGTCAACCGACACCATCACACCAATTAGTGTTTCAATCCCTTTTAGGGATGCAATGTGCTTTACAAATTCAAATCTCGTAAAAGGGTTGCAATTATGTCTAAATGACATCAATATACTTCTGCAGCTGGCGGTGCTGCAAGCACAAAATACATTGATTTAGTTCAAGATGGTCATTCTTAAACTTCACCAATTCTTATGAACTTTGTTGATTTCTCAGTAATTCCAATTGTCTATAAATTCCTGACGCGTCTTCAATTTCATAGATGTTCACATGCACATATTCTTCAAACTTGCAAGATTCAATCACATGCACATTTGCTTCAACTTGTAGGATATAATATTTGACTTCAACTCACCACTTCAATTGTCAATATGACCTCCTCATCTATCTTACCTCTTCCAATTTCCAACACTTCGTCTTTCAATGTGAATTTATGTATATCATCTTCTTCAAAAAAAAAAATAATTCATGTCTTACAAATTCTTTGTAAGTACCGCAAACATTTGTGTCAGCACATATTCCAATATTCCATGTGGTGATATTCATGATATCATTTTCGAAATTGGAACTTTATACTCCAAGCTTGATTCTTTCTCCACCTTCACACAATGTTCATAGAATCCTAAACTGCATGATTTTGCGTTCTTCAACTTTATGCCTTTACTGCATGAGTTAGTCTTCAAACGTATCATATTGTGCACACTATCTAATATGTCGCCTTTCACATTCAATACTCCATAGAAATTACAGATTCTCGTTCTTCAATCCTTCCATCATTGCAACTGCATTGGAAAACACCTCCAATACTCCACCGCTTCAAATAGCCGTCAGAGTCAATGGATCTAATCGATCTTCGGTATACATCGAACAGAGTATATCAACCCCCCACTAGTGTTCTCACAACACTAACACATTCAAGCGGTCAATAATTCTCTGATGAAACCTATTCATAGGTTTCCGCAATCCTCGCTACACCATGCAACTGAAGCAAACTTGAGTTTAACTTTTTCTTCAATTCCTTCTACTAGATCAGGGACAACATGATCGAACTAATGACAAACCGGTAACATTCACAATCGTACCCGAAAAAATACCAAGGATTTTAACGAATTCAAAGTCTTATCTTTACCTCCTCCAACATACAAACCATTCTACTTGTACTTCAAAAACAATACTTTTGTTTCCTTGCAACGTACAATTGGAAACCAACAAGGTATTTCCAAATTGTCCACAAGAGTCTCAAACAAGCAGGTGAAGACCAAAATAATCAAACACCTCTATCAAACTAGTTAATAAGGTTATAGAATTTAATTACCCGAAGCTATGGAGAATACATAGGGTTTATGCTTCAAGAAGTATACTAATGTCAAATCCTTCCTTCAAGTAGAACTTCAACTTCAAAAGTGTATAAATCAACAATCAACGAATGTCAAACACTTTAATTACATTCGTTTATGAGTAATTGATACTTCAAACGGTGCTTGTCCCCAAGATTTTTCATATGAGGTTTCACAACGACTTTCTGAGTTCCAAAATAACTCTGATCTTCAAACCGATATAACTTGATTTTGCAACATGCCTATTGATACATCTTCTTCTAGGCTTTTAATCCAATCTCAAGTATGTCTTCTTTGGAAGAAAAAAATCCTCTGTTAATTCAATATATCATGAACTTCAAAGTGTTGTATTCAAAAAAACTATTCATGATACCCAATTTTCAAACTACCACAACAACTTCTGAAATTCACCATGTTGTTATCGGAAAATAGCTTTATCTCGCGTTTTCTGGCAAAACTGATGCAACCTTGCAACACAATTCTAAATCTATCACCAATCTTCACCACAGTTTTCCGAACTGTCTCGATTCTTCCACCACAATTTCTGCCAAACACATGATCAAGTTTTGTGTTTTTCAAATTTGACATCTTCTTTGATATCTTCAATACTATATCTACCTTTCAAACGGGCAAACCCTAGATTTCAAGAATCTAGACCTAAGCTAATGATACCAGTTTTTTGTGTCGAGAGGTTTATACTGCTCCTCAAGGCATTCCAGGATCCGATATCAAAAACATAAAATTAAACATTCAACGGAAGCTAATGCACATAGAACATAAAAGATAGAGATTTCGGTAATGTGCCTACATCGAGCAGCGGAAAATTCACTTCATTCATATATCAGAGAATACGCAACACAATTGACACTCAACACCCCTTCTCCTTCACATTCTCAACTCATCTTCTACTCTCTCCCAACTCTTACATCTCTAAAGCTATGAGAGGATCTACATCTTACTAATGGAGAGATAACTTCTCTTCTTTGCAAAGAGATAGATGTCTACAACCTAAGGGTTTTCACAAAACTGATGTAGATGATTCAGGTTCATACAACTTAAAGGTTATACCTTTATTTATAGGCTTACAATAGGGTGATTTAATTAGGAAACCAAACTCTCCTTAATTAGGAAACCTAAACTAGCTAAGAATAGGAAACCCTGTTTAGATGCAATTCTACAATCAGTGTCAAAGCTAATTTAGGAATCAATTAGTTGTTTCCTAAAATCGAGCCAACATCTAACATGTCCCTCGTCCAACCATCACCACTCATCACATATGGAAACAGTTTCATTAAATGACAGGAACAATAATATTACATAATCCAAATCCAGAGTTCACAAATTCAGAAAGTGAAACTCATCGCACTAAAATGATTAATTGTATACGGCCCAAGAACTTAAAGTTATGTCTGTGAAGTAGCCCTCAATCTGCACTAACTGCACCGGCTTCTGTTTTCTTCTGAAAGCCAAAGCTACAAAACAAATCCTGCCAAACCAGTATTAAGAGCAGCAAGAGAGAGAGAGAGAGAGAGAGAGAGAGAGAGAGAGAGAGAGAGAGAGAGAGAGAGAGAAGGAGGGAAGGAGGGGCTCGTACCATGGCGTCGTTGACTGCGTAGGCCACACAATAGTGTTCCTGAAAGACAGTTTTATCGGCGTTAATTTTGTTTGTTTCAGAATATTTCTATCTGAATAAGGACTGAAAACAAATTGAGAATGTGAACTTGCCTGCATCATATGCCATTCTTCGAATTCATCAAACAATTCTAACCGCTCAATCCTGATCAACAGAAAATACAGCATGTGAAATGTTGCAGTTAAAATGTCTTAGTATTATATTGTTTATCAAATGAAGTGAGTAGAAAAAAAACAGATACAGAAAGGAGATATGCAAGAAGTGATTTTACAGTTCACTAACTGGAAATAAGAAGGCTCTGTTCACCTGCGCCTCTCTTTCTGGTCAATGAACTTGCTGTAAACATTCTGCATGTCCCAAGCAACAGCCCTCTGAAAAATACATAGTGAAAAGGCGGAATGCACTTCAGAAA
Source organism: Papaver californicum (assembly GCA_023531435.1). Taxonomy (NCBI): domain Eukaryota; kingdom Viridiplantae; phylum Streptophyta; class Magnoliopsida; order Ranunculales; family Papaveraceae; genus Papaver; species Papaver californicum. Next base: position 38,595 of record JAJJMC010013110.1, read on the forward strand.
CATTTAGCTCGGAAAGTTTCATTAGTTAGCAAACATGAACTAAAACCATCAAAAAGTTTCAACACAGTTGGACCTTTCATTCGGCTAGGAGCAAGATATCATTACCATTTGAAGCAGAAACTTGCATCAACCAATACAATAATAAAGATAATAGACGATTGTTGAGGGTAAGTACCAAACAAGATATATACCTGCCAACCCCGGTCAAGAAAGAGTCTTTCTTTTGATTGCAAAGTTGGTGTAGCATCTATTCCCAAAAGCGCACATCCTCTACTCTGCAAATGATATTAAGATTTTATTAAAAAAAAATTGGTGCAGTCGCTCGCGTTGTAACACTGGCTTAAAAAGAAGAACGGCTAAAATCAAAATCCAAAGGAGAAAGAATTATGATTTATTGAAAAAGAAAGATAAAGGAGCAAGCTCCTTCACATCTAATTATAGATTCCCAGTTCAAGACAGTGTCATTCACTGCAACATGCCTGAATGTGTCACTCTGAGAACACCAGATAACCATGCAACTCTCAGTGTCATCTATTCTAGTCTCTGTGAACTAGAAAAGATTTCACCACTAATGATAAAATCTACTAAACACAATTGCAGCTTACATACTATCTTACAGGGCTCTATGACTGAATCATTTTGAACAAACTAACCCAAAACAGAAATAAGCCTGTAATCGTCACTCTGAAACACCTACAGCTCCCTGTCAGGAAACAAAAACCTTAGAAAAGTCTGTACGAATAATTTCCATCCATGTCTAGTCCTGAACAGCAATACTTTTCCAGAATGCCATAGGATCAAAATCTCTTAAGTAGAAGGTCATCATGATGCAAGGGCCATCAAATTGATTAAGGGTCGTGACTCGCTGCATTTGGGGATAAGTATTCAAGTATGAAAGTCATCATAATTTTGTTGCAAGTCACACTCGTCCTGACCAAGCAATCAACATAATATATATCAATAACACAGACTGGCAACACATAGGGGCCACTAAGAAAAGGCACATGCCATTTAGCATGGTCTTCAGTTACACCTACTTTAGCTTCCAAGTTACAACTAACCTCACATAAATAAATTTCAGTTTTTGTATATGATAAGCAGGAGAAAAGTTTCATATGAACTCAAGACAAATCTAGAAATCTAAGTAAGAAATCTTCATACCTCTAAGTTTCTGATCATTTGCTGCCCAAAAGCATCATCCGGAAGAATCTATTATGCATAAACATATGGATCTTATCAAATGACATTGACATGCAAAAATCAGTAAATTACACAACATTTAAGATGATCATTCTAACACTGGAAAGGAGACTGAACCTGCTCATATAAGAAGAATATTGAAGTTGAAAACGTTTTTGAAGCCCAACCGACAATGGAACGGCTTGACTCTGGATCCAAGTATATCAGAACGCACTCTGCAATTATAAATGTTGGCAGGCTGATGACAACATCAAAATAGTGTAGTTAAATCATTCCCTCATTCAGATCACTCTAATCTAATAAACCATTGTTTAGTTAAACAAGCTAAAAGAAATATGTTAAAGTATGACCATGAAGTAATGGTTATATATAAACAGCGATAAAATATGTGTAATTATTAAAGAGATACAATAACAGATCAAAGAAATGAAAAAGATCTGAAGGATCCCAAAATATATTGTGAAAAGGAAGAAGTTAAAGTGTTAGAGTGGAACAAATTTTTACAAACTCAGGAGATTGAAGAATGCAATACAGATTGTGGAATGTTTGTATTGGTAGACTCTCATTTGTACTGAGATGTGGAAATGTGAACGATTCAGTTTCTCTAAAATTTGATCATATAAAAGGAATGATATGCAGCAAAGTTCGGTTAATGATTGTCGGAAAGAGATTATGTATCAGTCCAAAGTGGACACACAAACATGCAACATTACAAAGTCCTGAACATGAGGGATTTGAACTTCATCAATAGACAAGAGACCAAATTTATGCACATACCTGGGGTCCATCTTGGCGTAAGCTATCAAATCATCTAGCTTCCTTATATCACGCAAATCAACTGGAAGTAGCTTGTAATGGTCACCTAGTACTTCACCTTTTTCTGCATACCCCAAACTCCTTGTTAGCGAAGGAATAAGACGGTTTAAATAGGCTAAAAGCTGGCCCACTTTTCTTTATCGTTGAAAACAAGTTTAGTGGTTGAACGGACTAGTTCTCAGCATATTTGAAAAATACAGTACTCAAAGTAGCACAGAATCAAATCAAATTCTACATTACAGTAACTTGCAAAGATCTCAATGCAAATCTCATGTTTCAGATTATTATTTAAGTATAGTACAGAAACTTCCTTTTTAAACAGGACCTACCAGGTGAAATGGATGTTGTTTCTTCTAATTTATCCCTTAACTGGCTGGTGTTAATAAGAGCCGCCTTCTTGCTAGTCACCTAATAAACATAAATTAGATTTTATTCGATTTTTTTTTCAAGGATAGCTGGAATGATATTACTCGCTTAAAAGAACATGACAAGAACAGTACAAGTTTCTAGGTATGTAGCAGAGAAGTCCACACAGAAAAAAGAAAGAAGGAAAAGTCGGCACTAGGATGGAAATGCATATATAGGATAGGACAAGTTATTGAGCATAACTCAGAAACTTCAATTTCTGACTCAACAAAATAAGCTAGTGCATTGCCTGTAAAACCCATAGTTGAACTATGGACAGTTCAAGCCTTACCTCCTTAAAATCCAGTTCCACGTACAAATGTGGTGCATTCCCTTCGTCCTGTGGAATGGAAAATGAAGTATATAGAACGGAACCATCAAATCATCGGACATGTCTAACATTTAAAAGCCAACAGAATACTATTTGAAGAAAAGTGAACATCAAAACTTTTTTTGCAAGGGACTGCAGAAACCTGCAATTGGAAGTAGGTTGTATCAAACCCAGCTCCAAGAGATAATATCTGTTTCTTCCCACAGCATCTGTCATCATCATTCTTTTCATAACTGAGAAACTCAAGGAGCATCTTTCTGAGAGCAGCCCAACGAGCATAGTATCCTGCAGACAACATTCATATACACACGACGAAAAAACGTCAGCGAGTTAAACTATGTGGTGGGAGCATAAAACACTAACTTAACTTCCCAACAATTCCCATACCACGGTTTATTATTGGAGATCTCCTCACTGGCCTTCTTACGAACAAGTGTATGTAGTCATCTTTCATATATCCTTTCCGTATACACGACCTTTCCAATAAAAAAATAACAAGTAATCAGTATTGCCCATAAAAAGATTAGCTCCGTTTTCAGGTTGGACAGTAAGCTCAATAAGTTGCACAAAGATTTATACCTTCCAATAAAAAAACATCATAGAATGGGCAAGCCCCTGGAATGATAATCGGTCTGACACTAATCAAAAAAATTAATGAAGGATAGGATAACTAACTATCGAGCTTCTTTTCAGAAGGTACATGACCTGTTGGACACCCAGCGCAGAACACAGAATGGTTGGCACACTTACAAGCACAGAAAATTTAACTCAGTGTCAAATTGATTAAACTGTGGATACTAGAACTCATTATCAGGGCGGACTTCAGGTCCATGGGGTCTAACAGAAAAATGGAATCTCACTGTTAACTCCAACATATACAATTAGTAAATTACCAGAGCCATCTATACAAACCATGCAAATTAGAATAAAACTATGGGCGCCTCGAATTCATTCACAGACTAAATCATCTTCCAACTGCATATGTTTGTATGATACATTTCCTTTTAGATATTTTCTTTATAGATATTTGCATCACATAGAAATTCATTACCCAAGTGCAATGAGATTGTTGAAACTAATCCTTGTGTAATTCTCAATTTCACCATATTCGAAGCTATTAGTTTGCTTCGACTCTTGCAGTTCTCATTTCCCATCACCAGGATATGAGGATAATAATTCATAAGAATTGACATTCTCTTCGCTAGATGATACGAAAGACATGAATTTAAAACATACATCTTCTTCTAACTAATCCTACTGTGATGTGGCATTTGCAAAAGAAAATGTACTCAATTTTCTGAGCAAAACTACCCAGCCCAAGAGACGTTCCCCCTTCGAATAATCGAAGTACATGACCCTTGTGCCCTACGCAAATTCTTATTTACCCTTTCTCTTATAAACCCACACAATTCTTACTTCACACCAACAAGTCACTAGTACCCAATATCATCAACTCGACACCCAAAAGAATACAAGTATTCCGTCAATAACCCATAAATAAAAATCCCATTTCGATAGATTTCAAGTTACATAATACGCTGTAAACACCAAGCAGCCCAGAAGAAAGAAAAAAAATAATTATTTCCGGCACTGAATCATCTCCTAATAAGTATTGCAGGGGTGTAAAACAAAAACCAAACTTGAAAACAATTTCTAAACAAGAAATTAACAAATTTTGGAGTCAAATTTTTGTTTAATATGACAAAAGAAAACAACCCCAAACTCAACAGCTTCAAAATTTTCAGAGTATTGAATGAGAGAGAGGGAGAGGGAGATCTTACAGTTTGCTGGCGGAAGCATCATCGTTGGTCGCTTGAACTGCTGCAGTATTGCTTACTGAATCTGATGCTGTCTTCAACATTTTCTTTCTGAAAATGCTGCAGAGAGAGACTTCTTCTTTAGAGGGAGAGAAGAGTTTTTTTCTTAGGGAATGGGGATGAGGAAGTCCGGAAAACCAACGACAAGTGAAGGGTCCGTTTGTAATATTATATATAAATATTTGATATGAAATTAATACGAACGAAGATGGGATTTTAATTTAAAATCTAATTCCAATAAAAATAAAAGTTATAAATAAATAAAATAAAAAATATATATATAAATATTATAAAATATTTAAGCAGTAAAAATAATTTAAATATTTTTTATAAAAAAAGAATTAAAATAATCAAAAAAAATAATAAATTAGAAAAATACAAATATAAGTTTAAAAATATTAAATAATTAAAAATATTAAAATATAATAATAATAATAATAATAATCAGAAAATAAAATCGAACATGTAATACTAAAAAATAATGTCTTTCCTTAAAAAAAATGTCGCTTAAGAAAATAAAAATATGCCTGATTTTGTAATAATAAAAGCTAAAAAAAAAATAAAAAATATTCCCTTCGTTTTTGGAAAAGTGTTACTATCACTTTTTTATTTTAGCCTAAAAAAAGGTCAATTTAAAAAAGTGATAGTAACTCTTTTTCTGAAACAGAGGTAGTATATAATGATAACTTAAAATAAAATAAAAATATTTTTTTTTAAGTAATAAGAAAACCAAAAAAAAATAAAATTAAATAATAAAATGATGTTTAAAAGAATAAAAAAAAATATATCTGATAATTTAATAATAAAAAATAAAAGATCAAAAAATATACTACCTCCGTTTTTGGAAAAGTGATAGTAACTCTTTTCCAGAAACGAAGGGAATGTAAAATAATAACAAAAATAACAATAATAAGTGAAAAATAATAAATAAGGAATTTAATATATTAATAGTAAAACAAAACAAAACAAAATAAAAATAAATGAATTTTATATTAATAAAAATGATTTTTAAAAGGAATAAAATAAAAATATATCTGATCATGTAATAATAAAACTATAAGACTAAAAATTATATAATAAGAATAATAACTCAAAAAAAATTAAAAAAAGTTATAATAAAAGAAACCAAAAAGTAAAATAATAAAAATTGAATATTTAATAATAAAAATATTATTTTAAAGAGAAGAAATAGAAATATATCTGAATATGTAAATATAATTAAGTGGTCAATATTTGTCAAGGGTGTAATTGGAGGGTGTAATAAGGACCGCATTCAATGCACACCTCGGAAGATGAGTATTTAATGTGATGAGTATATAACGCAGCTTGAGTAGTAAAGTTTTGTGCTATGAATGCATAAGCGGGTAAAGAATACATATGTTGAGCGACCAAAGAAGTAATAACCCCTAAAGAGGCTAGAGCAAGCCCTAATAGAAAATGAACTGAGTTATTGATTGTGTCATAAAGACACTTATGTCCACGTCCTAATCGACCCCCCCCCGGGAAGAATGTGTGTTTCTAAAAGATCTTTCATACTATGACCAATCCCGAAGTTAGTTCTATACATATGACCAGCAACGAGAAAAAGAAATGCAATAGCTAAATGATGATGAGCCATATAGGTCAGCCACAAACTTTGCGTTTGTGGATGGAATCCCCTGAGAAGAGTTAGAATGGCAGTTCCCGCCCCTTGGGCAGTACCAAATAAATAATTTGGAGGTAGTAGAAACTACATGTAATTACTATGTCGTGTAGTTAGGTCGGTGCCAAACACCCAACATTTAAATGTAGCCCTTGACTACTCCTTTTGATTTCACTACACCCTCTAATTACCTCCGATCTAGGCGTTCCAAACGGACCTTAATTGTTTTGTTACGAAAGAATTGGAACTGGAATTTGTGACCTAGAGATGGATTGAGTCAACATCGGTCAAACAAACAAAATGTTGGACACAAAATGTTTAGGCATAACTGCATAACAGGTCGGCTAATCTTGCATAATAGTCCAACGGGATTTTCATCGTACCTCTAATCTATCGAGGTGACAGTCCCGGCTCATCTATGTGACTTTCCCTCGAGGTCGCCGTCTTAATACAACAAGTTACCTATTTCAAAAGAAGGTCGTTTATTCCGGTACTCTCCTCATATGATATCTCCTTTTATCTAGTTTTACCTCACAAAACCTGTCTTTGTTCGTAAGTTATCGTGGTTTCAGGACGCACAATGTCTTTGAGTTGGTGCATCACAATTTGGTATTACTATGCCTCATTAGTTTGGGCTAATCCCAGCGCCAAATTATAAACTATGACGTTATCCTAATCCAGCGCTAACCTAGTCTACGTTGCTGGGATTATTCCGTTGCCAACCTAATACATGGCTAGCCCAGTACTAGCGCCTTACCACCGTGGAACTGGGAAAAACCCGACGCTAACCTAATTCATGGCGCTAGAGGCTAGCACCCTATTCTTATGACGTTGAAAGATCCCAGCCAATCTAGTATTACCAGTAATATGATCCTTGTTTCACCTAATGCTGGCACTTGGTACCCTTCACTCTTGGTGCAATACCAAAGTCGTCTGAACCACCTACTTGATGATATGAGTCACAGATATTCAACGTGTTAGTCTCCCAGCTGAAATCACTTAAAATACCAACATTGGTAATTAACATATCGCTGAGTACTGGGCTTACTAAAATGCCCGCGACTGGCATCGTTATAGCTCATCGGTCACATCTCATTGCTTAGAGCTCATCGTTCACCTTTCACTACTTACAACTCATCGCTTATAGCTCGTCGCTCGCATCTTATTGCTTACATCTCATCGCTCACAGCCTATCATCATGGCTCAACGCTCAAATAATATCAATATAGTTTACTCTTATACTTACTAAAATATAAGTCACGGATGGACTTATTATTATCGTCAGACTCAGCACTAATCAGTCTATTTAAATGAACTGAGCATCTGGCCTCAGCAAGTCATAGTCATGACTTAACCAACAATAGTAGTAGTACATACACTTTAATATTTTCTAAGCGACATCAGATATATCATATGGAGGATACTTACTCAGGTAATGGTAGACGGTCTACAACAACATGTGATGTAGCAACACATCCATTATGAGAAAGTAACAAGTAATGGGAACTTTTAAGAGCAATTAGAAGGATGAGGGGCCAGTAGTTGTACGTAACTTTCAGTCTTCCCTAACATAGCGGACAAGACTTCACCACTTCCTTCACAACCTCCACTTATCCACTCCTTACGAGGGATCAGTATGTCTACTACAACTATAAATAGATGATTTCATCAACTCAAAAGGATATCTCATACTTATACCAACAATTCTAGTCCTTTCACATTAGTTCAACAATTCAACACCGCAAACATATCAAACAGTGATCTCTCATACTTTCTATACTTCTTTCCCCTAATATTAACCCATATCCTTCCTATATTACCAAAGCAAGGCTTGAACGACCATTTCTTGGTTTAGACTTGATAGGCTAAAAACCTATAGCCGCAATCGCACGACGACTACAAAGTAAAAGCGGCAAGTACGGGTTTGTCCACGAAGATTTATTATAATATTTCTAATTAATAACCAAATTGTGTGCTAAAATAAATTTTAGTGAATTAATTTTTATGAATTAATTGAATAAAATAACTAAATAAAATTTTTGACTATCAAAAAATGAGAAAAATCTAGGGTTTCCGATTTCACTACTTTTGATATTTGTAAAACTATTTAATTACTACTTCAACTATTACTCTCAAATTACTCAAAACCTTATTGAACCTGATCTCATGTTTCAGAAGTTATCGTTTTAAAAATTAATATCACAACTTTCGTTGTTACGCCAAAAATCTAATTTTCCTTCGCTTATAAAAAATCAACAGCCTAAACACTATTCAGGACAATTATTATGAAGCTTTTAAATAAGAGAAAATTATTAATCATTAAAGCACAAATTATGGAGTAACATGTCAAAGAAAGAAATTATATCAATTATTACACATCAAAAATAGTTTTCTCCTACACCCTAGAAAATATAATTAGCTACTCATGGAGAAAGAAATAAAAAAAAAAATGAGAAATCATGGATTTTATTAATCAAAAGAAGCTTACATTTTTTTCTGTAATTTCTAGTCGATTTTAATGATTGATTTGAGGCGCTTTGAAATGAAGAACGACTCACAAGTGCAGCTTGATAAGACTACTCAGAAAGGGCTAGAAGAAGGACTTCTTATTCTGTATTAAACTTCAGAACTGTTGCAGCAGAGGATGAAGGAACCGTGACCGAAGGGGTTGGATATTAAAGAATAGGTAACACTGTAAACGATAGTTTTGAGACGTTTTTTTTCTTCTTCTTCTTCCCTTTTATGAAAGTGCAGGAGGTGTTTTTCTCGCACTGTTTTTTTTCTCTCCGTCACTCTGTAACTCTGTAACCCCTTCTCCACTTCTCTATTTATACTAGAACAACCCTAAAACTCCAAATCTTCTCCCAAATTTTTATTTTTATGAAAAACAATCTTGGGAATTTATTTCTTCTCGATCTTCATATCTTGCTGATTTTTTTTTCTTTCCTTCTGTCTTTGAGCATATCACGTTGTTTGCTTTTAACAGCTCGAGAACAAGATCTCCTTGACTTATACAAGACTTAAGAATATTTTCTTTTACTCGTGAACCATATCTCACGTAATATTCTTTAACCCGAGATCTATCTTTCCAAATTTAACGCAACAACTATTTGTTGCCATACATCTTGTTTTAACCCTTGTAAGATATCCCAAATATTTGGTTCACAGATTCACACAAGGAAAAAAGAAAAATTCCCGCTACTTTTGTATTTCAAATTTAAAGAAGGATGTGCCCTTATCTACGACATGGGTGCCTTTATCAAATCCCATGGGTGTCTGTAACACTTTTAAGCTAACTTTTCCACGCTTTTCAATTCTCCAAAAAATACCTATAATAGAACAATATTAATACCAAATAAGGACTAACAATGTAATAAAATGAGATCAAATAAGACACATAAATGTGTCTATCAAATACCCCCAAACTTATATTTTAGTGTCCTCGGGCAAATCTAATCTAAAAATGAAATAAAAATCCTAACTCACTTTCGCAGGAATCGCGACTATACTTAGCATGTGTAACAAGCCTTTAAACCCTTAGGTGTCCTTAGCGGACGAGTTTTTTCTCGTGAAGGTTTACAGGAGGTATACCTACAAAACCTTTACTCCAAACTCTAGCTACTTGTGAACGATTGAGGGTAGACACTAAACATGCTATTTAGTTGGCTACAAAATTCTTTGGCTATGTGAGGAATTACCATGTTTTGAATCCAATTGTTGTACATGAGTTTGCACTCGAGCGTACTAAAATTCATATATAAAAAAAACAAAGCACTACTCAGAAAGTCGTACAATGGACCACGATACTCGGAATTTAACAAATCACAATCACATGAATATATTAATAAGATGGAAATGGAGATAGAAGCGTGCGCATGTTGACTAAGGTGAACGGTGTTTCCCAGAATATCTGTATGAATGTCATGCCAAGATGAACTCTAATAGATTGAGATACGCACCACTGGTCTGAATCCTAATTTCTAGTATCAACTCAGCTGGTATATACAAGGGCCCCAACGGCTGATTTATTGAATGTATACAACTATTTTTATATGACTGAATGTATTGACAATATGATTGGATCATTTGAATCCAAGCGCATGCTTCTTTTTAGCAGATTACATGATGGTTTCCATTGATCCTGCGTTCCACACTTGCTTAGGAAACTGAGACAGGGAGAACACACACATATTGCTACTCAAGTGTCTTTTCTTTTTTTTTTGGTCAAGTTCAATTAAAATAATGGGGTTGGATCTCAATCATTCAATCTGCTTCATCCTGGTAACAACAAGGTGATACTAGTGCCCCACCAAATCACTTAGAGAAACACATAAAGTTACAAAAATAAAAACAGAATGTGATAGAGTGACGACTCCGAGATATGGTGACGACTATCATGTTATTTCTAACACCTGATCTTTGTCCTTTTATGAATACACCATTTATATGGGTCCCTCAACTCCTACATCCAAGAAATTTGTTTCCATCTACTTAGGATGGTTAGTGTCATCCTGAATTGTTCACAAGTTTCTAAATTTTTGGAGTTTTATTATTACAATAAAAGTTTATCCCTTACCCCCAAACTTAAATCTAACATTGTCCTCGATGTTCTAAAGATAATGAATAAAAGCATGAAAAGATTGAATTACCGAGCAAAGTAAAAGATATAGGGAAAGATATTACAAGCATTGTGTACCAAAAGCATATGAGTTGTCTCGCATAGAGGCTAAGTTTAACGTTTTCATCCAGACTTGGTTACCTTGCAGATTATTACTGATAGACAGGATCATTCAGTTCTGATTCTTCCACTGCATGAGTGGTCAACTCCAAAAATGGTTTCAAACATTGACCCGTTAACTTTGAAAGTTTCTTATTCTTCGGATATTCAACTTCTACTGCGCCATGTGGAAAAACGATCTTGACATAACATGGGCCCGACCACCGGGATCTTAACTTACCAGGAAAGAGATGTAAACGAGAATTGTACATGAGCACTTTTTGACCAGGTTCAAATGACTTTCGAATAATCTATTTATCATGAAAAAATTTAGTTATCTCCTTATATATTTTCACATTTTGGTAAGCATCACTACGAAATTTTTATAACTCATTGAGTTGAAGTCTACGGTTGTCACCAGCGGTTGGTAGGTCAAAGTTTAGCTGTTTAATAGCCCAATAAGCATGGTGTTCTAATTCTACAGACAAATGACAGGCTTTACCGAAGGCAAGTCTATACGGAGACATCCCGAGAGGAGTCTTCAAAGTTGTTCGGTAAGCCCACAAAGCTTCTATTAAGCGCAAAGACCATCCTTTCTGAGTGGGGATTACTATCTTTTCCAAGATTTTTTTTATTTGCCTATTAGACACTTCTACTTGGCCACAAGTCTGCGGGTGGTAAGATGTAGAAACCTTATGAGTAATTGAGTATTTCTTCATGAGAGTTTCAAAGGAGCAATTACAAAAATGGGAACCTCCATCACTAATAATTGCTATAGGCATACCAAATCGAGAGAAAATGTTATCTCTAACGAATTTGATCACAACGTGGCGATCATTTGTCTTAGTAGCTATAGCTTCATCCCACTTGGACACAGTCAATAGCTAGCAGAATATAAAAATTGCCAAAAGAGTTAACAAAGGGAACCATAAAATCAATACCCCATAATTTATATTATCAAGATAGGATTCAGTGGCATCATATTACGGCGGGTCAACTTCCTAATTTCTGACATCTTTCACAACTTTGACAAAATTTGTGGGCATCTTTGAATAAATACGGCGAATAGAAACCAGATTGCAAGACCTTAGCAAATGTTTTCTTTGCACTAAAATGACCCCCACAAGCTCCAAAGTGACAGAAAGTGAGCACAGTAGAGAGTTCGTTGTCATGAATACAACGACGGATAATATGATCTGGACAATATTTAAATAAGTATGGATCATCCCAAAAAAAATATTTGACCTCAGGCAAGAGCTTTACTCTATCTTGTTTAGACAGGCATTTGACCAGTTACCAAATAATTAACAATGTTAGCAAACCAGGGTAACTAAGAGATGGAAAACAATTGCTCGTCAGGGAATATGTCAAGGACTGGTATCTCATCATCTCTAGACTCAACAAGGATACAAAATAAATGGTCGGCTACTAAATTTTCAGAACCCTTTTTATCACGAATCTCTAGATTAAATTCCGGTAACAGTAAAATGATGCATGCCGTAAATGCAACAAATTAATCAATATATTTCCTACTAATTAACTAGTAATATAGCGATAGTAAGAGTTGTTCCCACAGAGAGTTGTGTAATTAATAGGTTTTTTGGATTAGCAAAACTAGAATAAATATTGAAAAGGGGGGGTTGGTTTAATTAACTAACTAAAAAGAACAATAAAAAGGTAATAAGAAAGAAAGATGATTAGGGAGTCATTCATCGTTACCAAACGTTGAGTGAATTAGTATACTTATCTATTTTTTTCAGAATCATTCATCACCAACCGTAGAATAGCAGGTACGCTTAGTTATCCTCAAAACTCCTTATATCACCGGATAACAGGTACGCTTAGTCACCGGATTCTATCTAACTGAGTCGCTTTGAGGTACGCTTACAAGGTGTAACTCAATCGAACGCTTTAAGATTTGTGAATTTAGGTTTGATCCCAGTAGTTAGACTCGGTACGCTCGGTCCACTTGCTAGTGTTGTCTTCACACACGATTGCTTCACAGAATCCATCTGCAAGGTTTCACGTTCTCTACTTGTGTAGGAGATGATCGACAATTACGGATCGCTCAAGTCTCTACTAGCATTAGAATCATCAATACAATAATCCAATTGTACACTTGAACAATCTAGAAATCAATCATAAACACTAGATTTAATGAAAACGAATGATAAGATGATTAAAACTCTGAATGGATTTGTATAACTAATAAAGCTTCAAGTCTAGAACATTGAATTCATCCTTAATCAAAAAAAGAATTAGCTACTCATATTACAAGGAATAAGAATATGAAGAACAATGGTGGTTTCCCCCTAAAGGGGTAAACCCTAGGTTTTTGATGTAGAAGTGTAGTATGAGAGTGGAGTATATGAGATTACTTTAAAGATGTCTTGTTTGAGCCTTAGAAGTCTTCTTTTATATCCTTCAATGTTCTGGCATCAAGTATCCTCTCTTTATAGGGTTTAGAATCCTTCCGGGACCGTGTTTTCCTTGTTTAGAAGTCCAAAACACGTGCCTAATTTACTAAGTTCATAATGGTCCGGTTTGCAAACCTCTATGAGCTAAATCTTCAATATTATCTTGTTTTTCTCATAACTTCTTCGTCCGATGTCGGAATGACCTCATTATTTTTGCGTTCTCTTCGTTTTTTCGTCCTCTTCATGATGGTATTAAGAAATCCTGATTTGGGATGAGTTGAAATTGGTTTTCGTCCCGTCTTAACTTGTAAAACTCAATTTCCTTGCTCATTCTAGCACTTTTTAACTCCCTTATGAATGATTCACCTAATATAACACATAAGATAGAAAAAAAAAGAGTAATAACAATGAAAGAAATATAGCTAAAAAAAGTATGGATTTGACACTAGAAACTAGGGCTGCACAAAGGTCGGTTCGGCTCGGTTATTGGCATAGCTGAGTACCTGTATCTCCCTATGGTCGGTTCTCTACCTGTTTACCTTTACCTGTACCATGTATTACTCGGTTCGGTTCTGGAACCGTACCCGTATGTTTGTTTTGGTTCCGGTCTTGTACCTGTTCAAAGTTCCCTTTTTTTTCCTGTTTTTCCTGTACCTGCTCAAAGTTCATGTACCTGTTTTTCCTGATTACAATCCACATAAAATTATAATCCACAAAATTGTGAACACATAACAATTAACAACAAGACTTTTGAAATGATTACAAATTTACAATCCACATATAAAATTATAATCCACAAGTTTGTTGAAAGTTCAACGTATATAAACACAGAACAACAAGAAATGATTCAACAACAATCCATAAATCTGCAACAAGTTCCAACAAGAAATGATTCAAATGAACTTCAAGGATCAAAGGATTCTGGCACTGGCATATGACCTAATAACTCTGCAACATCCATCAAGAAATGAATATTATGTTAAAGATTGAATTGATGACTACTAACAAAACAAATAAGAAAAAGAAAAAAAAATCACACTACCTTCCTCAACGCTAGAGTTATCATCTGGTACATAATCACATAAAAGATCAAGAACAATAGGTTTTAGTAACCAACTTTGTGTACAGAGCAATGCCTCAACTGTCCTAGTAGATAAGGAGCTTCTCCATGGACTAAGCACTCGCTTTCCGGTTGATTCATAGGCAACTGAAGTCACAGGCATGTTAGAGTAGGAAGATAGTCCTACATCAGTACTGTAGAACCTCTGGAAAGCTTAATAACTATAGCTTCCATGAACTTATGTTTCACAAGTTTTGTGATTTAATGTAGCCCTACAAACAAGTTATGTGATTTAATGTAGCTCTACAAATAGTAAGACTAATCAATCACATGAATAGTTTTAAAAGATATACAAGGTTAGTACCATACCTGATTCACTGAGTGCATCAAATTTTTCAACCTTTAGACCCTTATTCTATAAATCCAACCATAAGCAGCACTGCAAATTGTTCAAAGATTTAAAGTCACAAAACCCCCAATTTATATAAACCTAGGGTTTCATTTTCATTAAATTCACCAAATTGTATTTATGTGTAACAATTAGAATCAAAATTAAAACAAATTGAAACATACAAATCAAGTAAATAGCAAATTTGAATTCAGTGTTTCGTTTGAAATCAATTAGTACATTAACTAACAAAGGAATCATGGTTCCTGATTTGAATAAACATATCCATTTTGATCAGCACTTAAGATTCATCTTTAAGATTCAAAACCCTGTTAGCATTAAAACCCAAATCAGCTGAATCAGTAAAACAAGTAAAAAGAAAAAGAAAAATCTAAAAAAACCCAAAATAAACAGAAACCCTAACTAATATATCAAATGATTCAAACCTTAGTATTCACAAGTAAAGTTTTTATACGTTTAAAAATGAAACAGATTGATGATGAGGAGGGAAAAAAACTCTAACTTTCTTACACACACAAATTCATGAAATAAACTTACGACTTACCTCCTTAATCTCTATAATTTCTATTATTCTTTCTTTATTTGATTTAATACAAGGTGGTAGTAGTACAGTACTGGTGGTGATGGCTGTGATTCACGAGATACTGGTAGTGGTGGTGGCGTCGCTGGGGTGGTGATGAAGAAGAACAAGAGAAGAAGTGGTTCTGAACTCTGAAGTCGTGAAAGTGATTAAGTGAACTATGACCTAGAAATAGACGGCTAGGATTAATAATTTATTATCGAATCAACGTCTCAAAATAACCGGTATATTCAGTTTGGTACAGCTCGGTTCTTAGGTAGAACCAGTACTTGGTACCTGGGTATAGTCGGTTCTCTATTTTTGTCCTTGTACCTGTCCCGAGCTCTTCGGTTTCGATCCGGTTCTATCCCGGTTCTCTCGGTTCCGGTCCGGTCCTTCGATTCTGGTCGGTTCCTGTGCATCCCTACTAGCAACATGTAAATTAAGCACTTATCAAATTCTCCCACACTTACCTTTTGTTAGTCCTCAAGCAAACTACTATCTAAACTAACCTAACCTAAACTAAACTAAAATACAACAACTCCATTTTGTTGAGGACACGGTTACACTTAGAATGTGAAACAAGCCTTTAAACCCCTAGGTGTCTCAAGTGGACGAGTTATAGTCTCGTGAGGGTTTACAAGAGGTATACCCACAAAAACTACTCCAATTTCAAAATCACAACCATCCAAAGAACTATAAGGACATAAAGTTTCTGCACACTAAATAATAAGAAGTTAGAAATGCCAAATAACATTATTCTCATGCTTAACTCTTGAGTTAAGATAAAACCACCATATGAAAGAATCCATGTTCAAGAGCGATTGAATGTTTCGACTTCTGCCTCACCAATAGGGTTTTATGAAATTGCACTCAAAAGACCCACTTCATGGTTCTCATGTATGCAGGAAGGAATGAAGATAGGAATCCTGCACATGTTGAATGGTGGAAGGAAAAGTAACCTTCCGAATTATATGAGGATGTTATCCCATGAAGCATGGGACTAAAAAGAACCTTTTTTTTCTTCTAATGACCTCTAAGAAAGGAAATCAACCACTATGCGAGGATGAGAACGCTTACTTACCTTCTCCACCGGTATACAGTCAACACCACTATCACAGTATCCAATAAAAACGTCTTCGGTTTTCAACTGCTGATGATGAACTCTTGAACTTCATAGAAATTTGACAATTTTTAACTATTTTCCTCAATTCCTTGTTGTTTGAAACTTCTTTATAGATTTCTTCTTCCCACGACTTTATTAAATGAATACAAAACAAATAGACTAAAGCAATATAAATCATTTATTTATTTATTTTTATTTTATTTTTTTTGATTATATGCTAAAATTGAAATACAAACTAACAAATAAAACTATTGTAGACATGGGAGAAGGATTTTACCACTTGATTCTTCACAACTTGTATTGCCTCGATATCATGAACTTCACTAACTCTCATCTTTTGATTTCTTTCGCTCTTGTACACAAGTCTTCAACATGTATATAAAATTCTGCTCATCGCATTGTTGCTTCACTTGAATATGAAATTTTCTCTTTCTTGTACTGTTGCTTGTAAACCTTGATAGTATTCAACTTTCCTTCAAATTTTTGATGCTCCGCTTGTTGATGATAATGGTGTTTCTATGGACCTGTTTTTGTCAAGAGAATAGTGCTAACTGAAAACAAGACTACAAGATAGAGTTAGCAATTTTGATGACACCCTTATGGTTGACGGAATTAGAACTTACGAGATCAAAAAGTAGTGCTGAAGTTAGTGCGAGGTTAGGTAGCTCATCATTCTACCCGGAATTTGTGCAGATGAAACACTCTAAACGAAAAATTGAAGGTTTAGTGCCTCACTCATGGGTATTGAATGATCAGCTTCTCTAACATTATACTCTCTACCGGCGTTTTAAGTCCATTGTTGTCAGCTCTAGCCTCTCAACAACTAAGCACTCTGAATGTAGTTCTCTAATACTTCGAAGTTCAGTTATTTCGGTAAGAACTTTGTATGTAAACTTAGATAGAAGTATACTAAATGACTCTAAAATATCTAAAAGTTAGAGGTTTATGCAAAAATTAAAACCTAAATCTAAAAACTCTATATGCATTGTCCTCAATGTGCACAACCGAAATTTCTGAATTCTGACGTAACCACGTATTAATCCTGATAATTGTACATATTGGTAAGGAATTTGGTAAAACTTCCTTGACAAAGGTTGTTTGCCTACGTCTTTTCTATAACTTGTCAAAAGGGAACCGTGTTCCGATAAACGGTCTGACTTCTATGGCCTCTAGGATGACTAGCCTCTGGACTGACTAATACGCAATCTGAAAAATCCGGAACTCAGTTTACCAGGCCAATCGCTCCTACCTAACATACTCCAAATTTATATTTTCTTTTTGAAAAATAAAGGTGAATCTTTCCACTTCAAAAGTTGCGGTTAACCTCTCAAATCGGACTCCGAACGAAGTCTCCAGAGATGTTTCATTGAACGGTCTCACTGTCAGAATTTTTCTGAGGAAAAAATTTTCGTCAAAATTTTCTTCATTATAAATATAGGACTATGGAATTAAACATGGGAAGGAAAATATGATATGCAAACTATAAAATTAAAAATAAATAGATACAAATACAAAACCAATGGGTTGCCTCCCATTAAGCCCTTAGTTTAACGTCCTCAGCCTGACCTTATGGTTAGCGCCCATAAACCAAAAATCTAAAAATTGGGGGATCCACCCAGATAATAATCTGCAGTTCTAATAACAACTTCACACAATGATTAGCATAACATAATAATAATGAAATTGTTATTTTATGGAAGGTTCCCCACACTTAGTCTTTTCTACACTTGGAAGTGTATAAAAAACATAGAACAAGGGAACTTCTTTGGTTCATCTCGGTGAACCTGCACAGTGTTAGAATCAAACACATTTAGTGGTAGATAGTTAGAAGCAAAATAATTCTTAAGGATTTTAGTAGCACAAAAACCCAACCCTAAGTGAGGTAGTTCTTTAAAAATCGGGTAACACCTTTTTGGGGAAATATTTCGGTTGGGGGAGGATCGAAAGATATAAAGGTATGCAAAGGATTAGACAAACCTTTCAAGATCTCTTGTATAACGGGGTCCTCATCACTCTTAAAGAAATCCAATGAATTATTTACCTCATGTATATCGTGGTCATCTATCAAACTTTTTGGAAGTAATTCTCCGTGATTTTTTGCTTCAACCGAAATCTCAGCATCATTATTATCCTTGGCAATGTTAATTGGGTCTTCCAAAAATTCAATCAATTTGATTTCTTTCTCAATCTCCATCTTTTCAACACTCTCTTCATCATACCAAAAATTAGGTTCATATGTAAAAGCTCCCTCTAATGTGTACTCCTTAGAGATATAAAAATCCCTACAGTCCTCATCATCAAGATCAAATTCCGCTATAAGTAGATCCTCTTTAGTGTAAACCGTAGGATAATCGGTATGAATCTCCTCAGAAGAAACAACCGAGTTTTTTCTGTTTAGAACAATGGTTCTGTTATACCAAGGCTCCTTCTTTTGAATAGGCGAATGATCGTTATTATGATATGGAGTTGGAATAACTTCATCATTGTTGCAAGGAATTTCCAAAGGTTGATCATCTTTTTTCATTTCCTCCTTAATTTGATTGATGTCTTTTTTTAAGTTGTCCACACTCTCTCGGACTCCTTTGAGTGATTCATCTATGTTCTGAAAATATTGAACCATATTCCTTTGACACTCTTCTACCATAGTACAGAAAATATCTTCAAAACTAGAGACTTTTTTATGTTGATGTTGAGGTTGGAGTGATTGATCAGTTTGAATGTAAAGTTCTTCCAGCATGGTACACATTTGTTTTCAACACTAGAAGAAATATGATTAGAAGCATAATTATCCTCATATCCTCGTGATTTTTCAGTTACATACCCGTTGTAAAGTTGTTAGCATGTATGAGAATAACCATAAGGTTCCGTAGGGTATTGGTCATAGCCAAAAGATTGGTTTTGATTATAACCCTAGTACGATTGGTAATTTTCATAAGAATAAGATTGAAAACTATATTGATTACCACTATTGTATGATTGATCTTATGCACCGTACATGTTATTTCCATAAGGAAACATGATGACTCACAAGAAAAAGAAAAATCTAAAACCTAAATAAAAACAAAAGTGATACTTACAACCTAGTAATATACCGGTAGTAAGGATCGTTCCCAAAGAGAGCTCTGTGACTGATAGATTATTTGGATTAGCAAAACTAGAATAAATATTGAATATGGGGGTTTGGTTTAATTGACTAACTAAAAAGAACAGTAAAAAGATAATAAGAAAGAAAGATGATTAAGGAATCATTTTACCAAACGTTGAGTGAATTAGTATACTTATTTATCTTTTATCATAATCATTCATCACCAATTCGTAGAATAGCAGGTACATTTAGCTATCACCGAAACTCCTTATATCACCAGATAACAGGTATGTTTAGTCATCAGATTCTATCCAACTGAGCCGCCTTGAGATATGCTTACAAGGTGTAACTCGATCGAACGCTTTAAGATTTGTGAATTTAGGTTTGATCCCAGTAGTTAGACTCAGTATGCTCGGTCCACTTGCTAGTGTTATCTGCACACACGATTGCTTCATAGAATCCATCTGCAAGGTCTCACGTTCTCTACTTGTGTAGGAAACGATCGATAATTACGGATCGCTCAACTCTCTACTAGTATTAGAATGATCAATATAATAATCCAATCATACACTTGAACAATCTAAAAATCAATCATAAATCCTAGATTTAATGAAAACAAAAGATAAGATGATTAAAACTCTGAATAGATTTGTATAACTAATAAAGCTTCATGTCTAGAACATTTAACTCATCCTTAATCAATAAAAGAATTAGCTACCTATACTACAAGAACATTTAACTCATATTTCAAAAGATTTATCGTTCTAAAACTTAATATTACAACTTTCTTTGTTATGGTAAAAATCTAATTTTCCTTCGCTTATGAGAAATCAACATCCTAAAGAGTATTCAGGACAATTATTATGAAGCTATTAAAAAAAAGAAAATTATTAATCATTGAAGCACAAATTGTGGAGTAATATGTCAAAGAAAGAAATTATATTAATTATTACACATCAAAAATAGTTTCCCCATACACCCTAGAAAAGATAATTAGCTACTCATGGGGAAAGAAATAAAAGAAAATTGAAAAATCACGGATTTTATTAATAAAAAGAAGCTTATACTTTTTCTTTAATTTCTAGTCGATTTAACGATTGATTTGAGGCGCTTCAAAGTGCAGCTTGATAAGACTGCTCAGAAACGGCTAAAAGAAGGGCTTCTCATTTTGTATTAAACTTCGAAACTGTTGTGGTAGTGGATGAAGGAATTGTGAACGAAGGGGTTGAATATAAAAGAATATATAACATTATCAATGATAATTTTTGAGGAGTTTTTTTCTTAATATATAAAAGAACAGGTAACACTGTCAATGACAATTTTGATGAGTTTTTTTTTTCTTCTTCTCTTTCGGTTCTATGAAAGTGCAGGAGGTGTTTTTCTCGTACTATTTTTTTCTCTCTTCGTCTATCTGTAACTCCATAACCTCTTCTCCACTTCTCCATTTATGCTAGAGCAACCCTAAAACTCCAAATTTTCTCCCAAATCTTTGCTTTTATGAAAAACAATCTTGAGAAGTTATTTCTTCTCGATCTTCATATCTTGATGATTTTTTTTCTTTCCTTCTGTCTTTGATCATATCACGTTGTTTGCTTTTAACATCCCGAGAAAAAAATTTCCTTGACTTATACAAAACTCAAGAATATTTTCTTTTACTCGTGAACCATATCTCACGTAATATTTCCTTAAACCCGAGATTTATCTTTCCAAATTTAAGCAACAACTATTTTTTTGCCTTTTCGAGTTTCCCAAACGTGTTTAAACTCTTACAAGAAGGCATCTTGTCTTAACCCCTGTAAGATATCTCAAATGTTTGGTTCATAGATTCACGCAAGGAAAAAAGAAGAATTCCCGCCACTTTTGTATTTCAAATTTAAAGAAATAAGTGCCTTATCTATGGCATGGGTGCTTTTATCTAATCTCATGGGTGCCTTTAACACTTTTAAGCCAACTTTTCCACGTTTTCCAATTCTTCAAAAAATATCTACAAAGGAACAATATTAATACAAAATAAGGACTAACAATATATTAAAATGAGATTAAATAAGACACATAGATGTGTCTATCAAAGCTAGCCTTGTACGATTTTGATCTCTCGAATCTAAGTACTTTACAACACATTTGTTTTTGCCCTAAAACAAGATGCATGGTGTATATAATGTAGTGTTTGAATGTATTGAAAAACACAATCGCTTATTGGTTATGCATCCACCAAACGTTTTTTGTGCCTAGCAAAAGGACCAGTTTCGACATTCACCTAAAAAAATTCAAATTTGATATCGTTTTTTGTAATGGTTGTGTAGATCTTTTTAAAATCTTTCCAATGAAATAAAATTTAGAAAATTTCTAACCTACGGTTTGTTACAAAATTTATAATTTGGTTTTTATTCGTGGCTTAATTGGGGGCTTGTGGAATTAATAGGGGATTGGAGGAAAAGAGAAAATAGGGTCATCAAATAGTAATACCCTTACCCCTTAGCCATATATTTTCATAAATATCTAAAGTACCCACATTTGATTAGTCCTAATACATGATTAGCTTAGGTAATTAATTATATTAGATTAATTATATATATTATGGTTAGGATTAAAATTAGATTATTTTTTTCCTTTTTTTTACTAAGAGAGGAAGAAGAGGGGCTTTCACATATTCTTCAGGGGTCGTCATGGTCGTAACAACATACCATAACGACCCTCACCTATTACATTACCAGTGTATGAATAATCGTCATTGTCATATTTTCTGACCCTGACGACCCTAACCTGGTTTGAGTCGTCATTATCAGATTATACCATGACGACTCCCGAATAAGAATTCCCTGTATAAAATAACTGATAGGGTCGCATCGGTGTATACCAAATACCATAACGACTCTAGTTGGGGTCGGCGGTGTCGATACCTTAATACCATGACGACTCAAGCATAACGGCTAGTTTTCTTAAAAAAATAAGTAGTCGTTGGGGCCTTTTCTATACTAAGGATACTAACCCATGTTATATTCAATTGAAAGCTTTAACATTATTCTCAAATTAAAACTCTCTTGTAATGGCAAGTTCATCATCAACTACCAATTCACTTGAAGAGATACTCAGAAGATGTAAACGACCAACTCCTCCATCATCAACTACTCAAATTAGTGATATGGAAGAAGATAAACGTAAAAGAAGCAAAGAAACCACATCATCTTCAACTACAAAATCAATTAGAGATATGAAAGAAGAGATATGCAAGAGAGGCAAACCAATGACTGCCATGGAAAAATAGGAAAGTAAGAAATGAGGTTACGACCAATTCCAACTAAGAGAAAGGTTAAAGTCGGTTGTGGATGAGACGGAATGGGTTAGGAATTATTACACTGTCATAGATTTTCCAGAAGAAGATCGGGATGAGCGTATATTTTGGCTAAAACTAAAAAACAGGCCCTTACGTTCCCAAGACGGACGCGAAGTGGAAGGGTCCACACTTTGATTACAGGGACGACTATGTTTGCAGAACGAGTTTCTCGCTAGGTGTAAAGGGTGTAAGTTTGCGGCACAAGATGCATATACCTAATAGAGAGGAGAGTCGTTTATACATTTCGAAGCTGCCAAAATAAATAAGGATCACACCAAGAGAAAGAATAATATGTAATGTGTTTAGTAAGACCAAATTGGTCTACAAGTTGTTAGCCTAGTTTAATATTTCTTTCACGCTCTAATATACTACTAGCAATACCAAGTTTGAATTTAATTATCTTATTAATCTGGGTCTAAGTGTTGTTCAACTACTGTTTCATTTTTGGTCGTCAAGGTCGATACCCATATACCATGACGACATCAAAGGTTAAACTCTGAATTTTATTCTAGTTAGGTCTTCCACCAGAACTACCATCTT
>JAJJMC010013110.1:67052-112327 GCA_023531435.1 Papaver californicum
ATTATAACCGAGTGATGTCGCGATGGGACGATCATGAAGCGATCATGTGCAGATGTTTTCCGTCAAGTTTAACAGGAACAGCATTATTGTGGTACGACAGATTACCGGAAAATTCTATCAATAATTATGCACAATTGGTCAGGAAATTTTTAGAGGCATACATGTATAACAGACCAATTGATTCAGGGGAGGACAGACTTTATTCTTTAATGTCATGGCCAGAAGAATCGATCCGATCATATACAACTAGATGGCATTCAATATGTCAAGCAGTAGGTGAATTAGACCCAATGACAGCTATAAACCATTATAAATGGGGGATTGTAGATCGGAAGAGTCAGCTCTTTGTTGAAATCCATCAAAATAATCCAAAAACTGAAGGCAAATTGAGAGAAATAATAGAAACATGTGCAAGACTCCAAGATATACAGGAGCAAGGATCGAGAATTAATTCTGAAAATCAAGGAAATACAAGGAGAACAAATTCAGTTGAAGAATTACCAGAACAGAAAAGGAAATGTCTTCCAAAAGTTGAATCAAAAGAATTAAAACATCCTCGACAAGGGAATGGAAAAAACTTTGCTCAACAATTTCGAGAAAGAACTCTTACCAAGCTTAATGTTTCATATTTCAGGTTATTTAACATCTTGAAGAATCGACCAGACTTTCAATGGCCAATAACAAAGGGAAATCAACCGGAATTTACGCAACATTCAAAAGACTATTGTGAGTACCACAGTTATAAAGGGCATGCAACAAACAATTGTAGAAATTTTATAGCATTGGTACAAAGAATGGTTGATGCTGGAGAATTGAAGGAATTTATTCTAAAAATTGAACCAACAAAGAAAGATGATGAAGGCAAAGCAATACATATTCCAGATAACAAACAAACTATTAATATGATCTCATGTGTGGAAAAGTGTGATACAGATTTGAATGTAGCAATCAACAAGAAATTGTGCAAGAGAATTCGGAACCATGAGGCCTTTAGAGTTCAAGGAAGGCAAGTAGAATTATGGGAAGATTGGATGGGACATCCATTAACATTTTCTGCACAAGAAGTAAACCAAGAAATTGAAATGCATAATGACCCTCTTGTGTTAACATTGTTGATATCTGGCTGGAATGTCAAGAAAATACTCTTGGATGGGGGCAGTTCATTAAATGTGATGTTCTACAATACATTAAAATGGGTTTCAAAGAAGATCAACTCATCACTTCACGATTCGTCATTTATGGATTTAATGGAATATCTTCTAAACCAAAAGGGGACATTGATCTTGAAGTTTCAGCCGGACCGATCAACATTCTGACAAGATTTAACGTTGTGGATGCACCTTCCCCGTACAATGCTATAATTGGAAGACGATGGGTTCATCAATTAAAGGGTGTAATATCAACTTATCATCAATATCTACGATTTCCAACACCACGAGGAGAGATGGAGATAAAGGGTGATCAAGAAGATGCTAAGCTTTGTGTAATGGCAGAAACCAGAATAAATGAGGAACGGGAGCATTTACAATATAAAAAGAAAACAAAACAAAGAATTAAAGCAAAAGAAGAACAAATAAACCAATACTTAGAAAAAAATGCAAAAAATAAAACAGAAAGTGAAAAAAGAGAGAGTAGCAAAAATCGAGAAAATATGGAAGACCAGCAACAAAAAGGGACGATGTAGCAATTAAAGGGAACCCCAACTCCAATTGGGATTCCAAAACCAGTCTTCACCCCAGTAGAGGAAACAAAAGTCATAAATATTGGCACTGCAGAATGCCCCAAGCAAGTGCGAATTGGGACATTAATAAAAACAGATTTGGAACAACAGATAGTTAAATTGCTTTGTGAATATATAGATGTGTTCGCTTGGAAAATGGAAGACATGCCGGGGATTGACCCCAAAATCGTCCAACATGAGTTAAAAATACATCCTGATGCAATTCCTTTTCGCCAACGGATACGAAAGGTCGCACCAGAATATCATGAACCAGTGGAAAAAGAATTAACAAAGCTTTTAGGTGCAGGGTTCATTCGAGAAATACGATACCCCATATGGATTTCTAATATGGTAATTGTCCCGAAAAAGAACGATGGAGTAAGAATTTGTATAGATTTTACCAATCTAAATAAAGCATGTCCAAAAGATAGTTATCCACTCCCAAACATTGATCAGTTAGTAGATGCTGTTGAAGGACATGAGATGTTATCATTTATGGATGGACAATCTGGGTATAACCAGATAGCATTAGCAGAAGCAGATCAGGAACACACATCGTTCTTTACTCCGCGAGGATCGTATTGTTACACTAGAATGCCATTTGGACTACGGAATGCAGGAGCAACATATCAACGCCTCGTGGATGCAATATTCAAATCATGGATCGGAAAAACTTTGGAAGTTTATGTGGATGACATGTTAGTAAAAAGTAAGTTATCTGGTGATCATTTACGGAACCTGGCTGAAATTTTTGGTGCACTACGGAAGTATAAGATGAAAATAAATCCAGAGAAGTGTATTTTTGGTGTTACATCAGGGCGATTTTTGGGATATCTGGTTACAAAAGATGGAATTCAAGTTGATCCAGCAAAAATACAAGCAATAACAGATATGCCATCACCAAACAGTATAAAAAGTGTACAGAAGTTAAATGGGTGTTTGGCTGCATTGAGTAGATTTATTGCAAGATCATCAGAACGATGTAAACCCTTTTTTGATGTACTTAAGAAGAAAAATAAATTTGAATGGAACGATCGTTGTGAGCAAGCATTTCAAAGTATACAATTACATCTTGCCACGTTGCCAGCATTACAAAAACCAGAACCAGAAGAAATGTTAACTTTGTACATAGCGGCAACAGAAAATGCAATTAGTGGAGTAATGGTGCGAACGAATGATAAGATTGAGAAACCAATATATTACATCAGTAAGACTCTGAATTCAGCAGAAAGAAATTATACCTAGATTGAACAATTAATTTTGTCAGTAGTATTTGCTACTCAGAAGTTACGCACTTATTTTCTTACTCATTATGTTCGTATATTAACCAAAGCACCATTGGAATCAGTTTTAAAGAATACAGGGAAGGTAGGAAGAATAGCAAAATGGAACGCTCAGCTAGAACAATACAACATTGTTTATGAGATACAAACTGCGCAGAAATCCCAAATTCTAGCTGATTTTTTGGCAGATTTTCCAATCGAGGAAGAGTATGAAATTCAAGGACTTCCGGGGTGTGAAGAAGAAGAACCAGTAGATATTCTAGATTCAAATAGTTCACAACGATGGGAGGTTTTTGTTGATGGGTCGCGAAATAAAGAAGGAGCAGGAATAGGTATCGTGATTACAGCACCAAAGGGAGAACGTATGGTACACTCATTTCGACTTGAGTTCGAAGAGCATACAAATAACATAGTAGAATATGAAGCAGTGGTTCATGCTCTCAAACTCATTATTGAACTAGGAATAAGTGATGTAAGACTCACAAGTGACTCGCAGCTGGTGATTAGACAGATCGAGTTAAAATATCAAACGGTCGATGAGGACTTGGAACGATACAAAAATCTTGTACAAAGTTTAACAGTTTGTATTCCAAATATTATTTTTCGACATTTGTCTCGTGAAAAGAATCGACATGCAGATGCACTGGCGTATATCTCGTCCATGATAAATGACCCAAATACTAAAGCGCTAAATATTGGGAGAATATACGAGCCATCCATAAGAGCACAAGTATTAAATAACATAGAGGAAGATGGTATCGATGACTCAGCCATACAAAGTGCCACATCTACATCGCAACAAGAAAATGATCAACCAAGTGTGCCAGATTGGAGAGCCCCGATACATCAATATTTACAAAATAAAGTGTTACCAACAGATTCTAAAGAAGCAAGGAAAATTCAACTTAAGTCAAACAGTTACCAACTTAGAGATGGAATTCTTTATCGACATTCTTTTCTTGGACCATTATTTCGATGTTTATCACAAAAAGAAGGATTACGAATTCTCAAAGAAATACATTATGGAGATGCAGGAAACCATAGTGGAAGACGATCGCTAGCGTTAAAAGCTAAAATGCAGGGTTATTATTGGATTTCCGTGTTGAAAGATTCGGAAGAAATGGTTCGAAGGTGCGAAGAATGTCAACGATTTGGTAAGAAAATCAAAGCACCAGCTACGGAATTAAATTTAATACTTAGTCCATGACCATTTGTAAAATGGGGAGTTGATATAGTCGGACCATTAGCTGAAGGCACAAAGAAAAGAAAATACTTAATTGTGGCCACTGATTATTTCACCAAATGGGTAGAAGCAAAAGCATTAGCGCGAATCAGAGACACTGATGTTTTTACATTTCTATTTGAGAATATCATTTGTAGGTTTGGGATTCCAGCAGCGATAGTCTCTGATAATGGAAAACAATTCCAAGGGAAGAATATCGATATGTTATTTGAAACATATAATATTCAAAAACATAAGTCTACACCTTTTTAACCACAAAGCAATGGGCAAGCAGAATCCACGAATAAAACAATCGCAACAAATCTGAAGAAAACATTGGATGGATATTATAATAAGTGGTGCGAACAATTACATAACACGTTATGGGTATATAGAACCACAAGAAAAACTTCAACTGGAGAATCACCTTATCTTCTTACTTATGGAACAGAAGCTGTAATACCAACAGAGGTTATTTTGCCTACAACCAGAACAGAAGCATGGGAGAAAAACCTTAATTCAGATCTTATGTTACAAAAATTGGATGACTTGGAAGAAAAAAGAGAGGTGACACTCCAAAAGATGGAAAATTATCAAAGGGGATTAGCTCGAGAATACCATAAGCGTGTAAAATCCCGAAATTTTGTCCAAGGCCAATATGTTCTCCGACAAATAACAGAATACCGAAGGGACAAGAGTGCAGGAAAATTCGCACCAACATGGGATGGTCCATACGTGATTCAAGCGTCAGCAGGCCAAGGATCGTACTATCTTCAGAATTTGCAAGGAAAAATTTTACAGCACCCGTGGAATGCACAATATTTAAAGCTTTACTATCCGTAAATAACAATGCAATGTTAACACAAAAAGCAGGTACATAGACAATTAATTCAGTAATTTCTTTTATAATTTAATCACTCCAGGAACATCGTACCTTGGAGAATATTATAATTCCATTAATCCCGGAATACCATATACTTTGAATCCAGGAACATCATATCTTGGAAATTGTTATGATTATTAATATAATCAAAATTCCATTAATCCCGGAATTTCATATACTTTGAGCGCTCAAAATTATTCCAGGAACATCATATTCTGGATATCGTTGCGATTGACGACATAATCAAAGTCAAAAGGTAAACATCCTTATAGAGTTTCGCTAACAATGAAATTCTTAATCAAGAAGGAGTTCCTAATTATTGGTTTATCAATTTTCAAAGTACAGTTCGGGACCAACCCTGTATCTTACCCCTGGCCCGGGTTTGTTTCGTATGTGCGGGATCTCGAACAACATGATTTGAGGTAAAAAGTACTTCAATTTATGGTACTCGGAAAATTATATGATAGCCAAAAGAATTACTTAATCACATTTTCTTGTGCAGGAAACAACATTAAAGGCATATCAAAAGGATGCAAAAGAAAATCAATGAAAGATAAACAAAGTACAAGATAGTGGAGTTAACAGTAAATGAAATTACAAAGGACATAATCAGATATCGGGAAGACCGGATCGAGATGGTGGAGGAGGAACAGCAGGCACAGAAGCGCGCTTACTAAGCACTGAAGGATCGGATTGTGCACGATCTAAAGCAGTATTGAAGGACATTGCAATTTTTGCTTTAGCATCCTGCCTGACCCATTGAACAAAATCACGCCCAAAGTTGATTTCTTTGTGAAGCTCTTCGATCTTTTGCTGATTTGTTTCTATTTGAGCACTAAGACGCGATCTTTGATTTTTCTCTTCATTTAGTTCTGCAACTAATGAGTCAATCTCTTGTTCACGAGCATTAATTTTGGAAAGTTCAATAGATAGTTGAGCATGTAAACTCTGAATTTTTAGGGCGCTAAGCGACACATTATGCTCAGAAGTCTTTAACTCTTGTGTGATGTTCTCCACTGAATCTTTCGGTGTATTAAGCTCAGTTTCTACTTGTATTGCTCGATCCTTAGCTTCATTAAATTTTTTCTCCAATTCTGAAAATACAGGAAAATATTAGACAAATTTTATGATATCAAAAACTATAAAATCAGGTAAACCAAAAATGTACCTCTGACAACAGATTTAAACTCTATTTCTTTTTGAGTTAGCAATTTTACAATTTCTCGATATTTTGATTCTGCTTTATTACGCCTCCAAGTGGCTAAATCAAAACTATCGTTCAATTGAGTCAGTTTTTCTCTAACCACATTCATCTCTTTGAAGATTTCCCTTGCATGATTATTCAATTGTACCATTCTACGATCGAACCTAAATAGGGTCTCCATATTTTCCACTGGACCTAGTATAAAATTTAAATGTTTCATATAAATCAAGTAAATAAAATAGTAATTGAAAAGGAATGAAAAATAAACCTTGATTTTGATTCTGAAGATCTTGATTATGACCTTCAATAGTTTGGAGACGTTCCTGTTGTTGTTGATATTGATTATTATGTTGATGTTGAAGTTGTTGAAGTTGTTGTTGAAGAAGATTATTTTGCTGTTGCAATTCATCATTCGCTTGTTGTAAGGAAGCATTCTTTTCCTCCATCTCCCCTGATTCTTTCTTAAATATTAATCCCATCATGGTAGCTCGAGCCTTATAAAATTTATAACCGCTAAATAGATAGTCATTACCATATTGAAGTTGGGCTAAAGCTTGTTGTGGAAGTGAATATAACGAACTATCGGAAACATTCAAAATTTCATTAAAGGTAGGAGGAGGCTTCACAGGAGATATCTGATCGAGAATATCAATCTTAGACCATGCATCCAGAGTTTCATCCAAAGGAATCGCACTAAGTGAATTCCGGAATCGAGACATGAAGCCAGAATCAGATTTGATACTCTCAGGATCTGCTGAAACATTCCAAAGTCCCTGAGAAAGAAACCATTTGTAGGCTTCTTCTTCATCACCAACTAAATTAAAACCTTCACGGGAGATTTGATCGGAAACAGACTTCAGAGTAGAAGGGTCGACACTTGGAATTGTAGTTACGACCTCAACAGCAACAGAAGTAGATCGAACCAAATCATCAGAAGGCGCGATCGATTCTAGAATTACTCCAGTAGTCCCTTCGACTTCAGAAGGGATCGAAACACCAGGAGCGATCATACTAGAAGGAGGAGAGGATTCTTCTTCAGTACGATCAATAACATTTATTTCTTCAACAACAGAGGTGTCGGCTCCAACATTCATATTCTCCACGCCATCAATCGGATTTATTTCAGCATTATCCTTTTCCAACGAATTCTCTTTTTCAACACGAGCTACTTCATTCACTACATCAACAATATCTTCATCAATAACAATATCATCTCCCTCTTCTTGAGGAAGACCAGAAAAAGTTTCCAATGCACCATTATCAGGTACAGGGGAATCAGGTACGAAATCAAAAGGTAGTGGAGAAACGATGTTATAAAAATTGGATGAAGTACCAGAAGGAGGTGCAACAATAGGATCGGATCGTTCCGATACCACAATTTCTGCTGGCATCGAGGAAACTGGAATAGCATCGATAGGATCAGACTGATCCGATGGAAGAGCAACAATCGAGCTTCCTTCTCCTTTATTTAAACTTGAAGCCGTCTCTCCTACAACCTCAGTTGAGAGTTCAAGAGTTCTGGGCTTCTTCTGCTTCTTCTCTACTGTGAGAATTAATTTTCGTTTTCCTTTACCCTCAACTGCGGGTTCGATCGTTTGTTTATTCTCGACGATCTGTCTATTCTCGACGATTTGAATACCGCGATCAGGTAGAGGAAGGGGGATTCCGATGTCCAAAGAAGGATCGACCTGGAATCAAAAAAGTAAAAACATTTAAAGAAGACATTAAAGATCGATACACTATATCTAAAAGGAATGATATCAATTAAGAATTTCGAAACTTGAAGTCAAATTTATAATCATCAAAGTTCAATCTCCAGGGGCAATAGTTCGGGAAACAATTGCGAAGATGCTGAATTTCACTAGTAGGAATGTCACCATATACCCAAGGTCCCTCGATCAGAATAGGGGTGCGATACCATCTATAATCATGTTCTCGACGAATTCTCTCGTTCGAAGAAAAGTCAGCATTGGTATATGGAGCTACCTTGATTCTGGGGTCATCAACTTCTCGAAGTAGAGGAAACCCTTGGGAGCATTTGCGAACAGGACTAACACTCCATTTAACATAATTTTTAACAGTAATACCATCACCATAAGTATTCTGGAAATTCTCAGGCGTATAATGAACACGTTCTGAAAGATCGGGAACATAACAGGTAAGACGGGTACGACCCTCACTGCGAAGGGTGCATTCATCGAGAATTCGCCACCAATTGCCATTATACTGTGTGATAGATCGAAGTTGAGTATGTGGAGCTCTGCTGCGAGTAGCAAGAACTGTGAACTGGAAAGGGTTGTTCTTTTCATACAGAGGGAGATGAAGACCAGCTTCCAAGGCACCAACAGAAATTAATAATCTATGATGGTTATATTGAAATTTTCTCATCAAATTGTAGGTCATCATATCGGAAGCACTATCGGCAAAAGAAACCTTAAATCCTTGAAGATTATGTTTTCTTTTAAATTCTTCAATATCCATAGATCGATAGCTATAAGATGACAATGACCGCTTACTCTTGGGGGCAACATTAGGAATATCAGGAGAAGAATCACGTATGGTACGAGGTGCAGCAGAAGTAGGAGTAGCAAGGGATGAATCGCAACGAGAAACAGCATTTCGAGAAACACAAGAACTACTCGATCTCCTGTTTTCACCTTGATTGCTGGCAGCATCAGATTTTCTTGGAGACATAATGAAGATCTGAGCAAAAAGAAGCATAAGAAAGAAAAAATTAAGGTATGAAGAAAAGAAAATCTTTTTACATCGATAGACCCACAGTCATGAAAAGAAAATTTTGAATCAAGAAAAATAAAGTTACTTACATGAAGAATAGAAGTTAACAGTGGTCAAATTGAAGTAGAGAAGAAACCAATGAATGAGAACAGAACTCCTGAGTAGTGGGGAAAATTTGAAAGGTTTAAGGAAGACAAAGTGCAATAACTAAAAGAAGACAGCAGAAAGTCACAGAGTATTTAAAGAAGAAGAATTGTAACCGCCACAAGATGGGAAAACGAAATAATCGGAAAAGATTTGATTTCATTGAAAAAAGTGTAACTGACATAATCATGTATATAAAAGCAATAAATACAGAGCCGAAAAAATCGGTAGCATACTCAGACAGTTAATGCTAGCGGAAAAATCGGATAACGTGCGGAAAAGAAACTGAAAAGTTAAAGTTAAAAACAGTAAGTCCTTCTCTTTTTCAAAAAAAAAATCTCGGATCGACCGTTGGATGATTTTGTAAAAAAGAGAAGAAGGGGGCAAATTGTTAGTAAATTAAAGAAGCATGACACGTGAAAGAAGATCAAGTTAAGAGGCAACCAGATTAAAAAAGGCGAGAAACACAGGATCACTGTTAAAGATATCAAATTTCAAAAAGACACGAGACGTTTCCTGACATCTGAGCGATGAATTGCATGAATGACACATAAGATCGAGAAAGCTGAACATCATCGAATAAAAAAAACAGTATTAAATGATAGCTGATCGGGAAAGTAAAAAGTTATTATTACTATATTATTTTATGATCGAGAAAGCAAAATGTAATAATTACTCTATGATCGAGAAAGTGAATTGTAATAATTACTCTATTATTTTAATGATCGAGATCACAGAAGTTTTTGAAGATAAGGAAACACGTGTCGGACATATAAAGCATCGAATCAAGAACTAATTAGGAGTGATCTGTCATCTATATGATCGCACCAAGTAAAAGACAAAATACAAGAACGATAGATACATCGAAACAAGATGGATCGACCCAAAGAAGAATTGATCCAGAACGATGACCAGGCAGTAAAAAATGACACGTTGCATAAAGAGCGACCCAGAAAAATAGATCTATAAATAGAAGAGATCAAACAACAAAGAAGGGGACGGAAAAAAAGATATAGAAGGAGAATTAGAGAAAGAGAGAGAAAATATTTTTAGGTACGAATCTATGGAATATAGTAGTTTTATGTAAGAATTTCTGTATTTAAATTGAAAAGTGTAAGGATTATAATTCCCAAAAATTGCAAAACCTGGGTGATGAATGGTATTGTTCATAGATGATTTTATGAAATGAATAAAAGGATTTTTCTTTATTACTCGATCTTAGTTATGTAAATTGTATCCAAAAATTTGATTGGTTGTTTAGTCGAAAGGATTTTTTGGCATAAACAACCCACTGATCTTAATTCATTTTCTTTTGGTTGTTGGGAATTCTTTGGTACACAATGCAGGTCTGGTTTTGATATGATTTTTTCTTGTTAATATTCTAGGCATGTTTGATGTTTGCTTTATCTAAGAGTTAGTTGTTTACAGCGTTGGTCATTTCAAAACTTAGGGTAGTTGCTTCATACCTATTTTATATTTTTAGAGATTTTTAAATACCCAGTTTTGTTAAAAGTTTTAGTTCGTTGTCTCTGTACTTAAATCATGTTATACGTTGTTTCTACGCTCTGTTTTAATTGTGAAGGTCTCACTTATATATTGTATATATGCTTTAAATAAAACTCAGTTATAGACCTCTGCTCCGCTGACTTATCGAAACCCAAAGGCCTCCTGTATTTTCTTCTTGTCTCTTTTATTTCATTTAATTTTTACTCTAATTATATGGTATATTTGGTAAAAATTATGATTATCATTTTATGATTATAGATAATTATAAATTGAAAAATGATTATCCTATTAATTATTTTTTTGATAAATTTTAACAAACATATTTTTGGAATAATTGATTATCTAAGAAAAATGATCTCGAAGAGGAAAGGAAAGAATGATGATCTAAGAACTTTTTTTTAGTTCACTATTGTTTTTTTGTCTCCCTCTTGATAGTTTAGAAAAAATAAGGAAAAAAATCTAATTCATTTTTGTTAAAAAAAATAATTGATTATGATAATTTTTATAAACAACTTTTTTCTACTTATGAAAATAATGAGTTTATTCAATTATGATTAAAATAATCAGTTATTATAAATTTTAACAAACACCTATATAATGGATTATGGCCTGGATAATTGATTATGGACTCATAATCCATTATAATAATGGTTACCAAACATCCCCCAAGGTTTTGAAGCTTTATTATATTTTTCTTTACGTTTCTTTTATCCGTTAGAATCAACTAATGGTTAGGACTAAGGCTGTACAATAACTTCATTTTAAGTTCACTAGTAAAAAAGTGTTAAGAAAGAATTGGTTTTTGGATATACAAAGATAATTTTTTCTTTTACTTTTTCCAAGATTTTTTTTTTATATTTTGCTTGATTAATAATGTTAACAATGTTATTCCGTTGATTAATATTTAAGTTCAATAATCTTTACTGCTTTAAACATATCTTAGTTTGACCTTCTTTTCTGTTTTACATGGGTATTATTACGAGTATTCTTTTAACTTAGAATTGGGAGTTTTGTCTTAATTTTGAGGGTTATCAGTTGGTTATTTAGTAAAAGAACTTAGATTTATTCAGGAAAATAAAAACAATAGTTAAGTGTTTTTATATTTGTGTTCTTGTACAATGGTTTACTGCTTTCCTTTGGTGATCCCTTTTGCTTCTTTTTGTTTTCTTCTCTAAATTAGCCTTAAAACTTTCTTAGTCAGTTAATATCATAGTGTCAGTATTTAGTTAATATACTTTGGTAATTCTTCTTCTCAAGGAAATCTAGTTGCTCCTGTGAAACAACATGATATTGAAATCATTGTTGGTTATATATTGTCTTGGTCTGATTTTATATCATGACTCTACTACTTGTATTTCTTCGGAGATACATTTCTCATCTTATAAGTTTTTGATTGCAGAAAAGGCTAAACTGTCGTTCTCAATCACCAAGAGGACAAATTCTCTATCATGTACAAGCCATCGTGACACTTTTATTAGTCCCGTTATTGATAGAAGGGCTCAGGATCATATTTTAATAGCATTATCACGAGTGAA
The DNA here is from genome assembly GCA_023531435.1 of Papaver californicum. Classification (NCBI taxonomy): domain Eukaryota; kingdom Viridiplantae; phylum Streptophyta; class Magnoliopsida; order Ranunculales; family Papaveraceae; genus Papaver; species Papaver californicum. The sequence continues at coordinate 79,286 of JAJJMC010013110.1, forward strand.
GGCGCTAAACTTCCACAACTTGCTTGTGGAGATATACATACTGCCAACATAGAAGACAACTCATTGGGTACCGATGGAGAACGAATAATTTCTATGATATTGAAGAACTATGAATGTAATATTACATTTTTAGATAGTTTTAATTTGGTTATAGCTTTATGGACATTCCACGTTGTACTCTTTTTCCTTCTTCAAGGCTTTACCACTATAAGTTTTCCTTCGCAAGGTTTTAACGAGGCAACATATGTATATTCAATCGTCTTCCAAGTCTTTATATTTATTCCAGTGATTTGGACGCACATTGGAAGCATATTCCTTTATAAATCAACCTTTAATAAGCTAATCCAAGTCATCTAACTGGTTTTATAAATTAATTTATTCACACAAAAAAAATATTAATAATTTCGCTTAGTTAATAAATTTTGCTGGTGCCAAAGGTGTTGATTCATAGAGTTTCAATTGTAGTCTATTGAACCAGACTATCCTACACAACAGAAACAGAATTAACTGTTTCAGTCCACACATGTGTGGTGCACATGTATCAGTTAGTTTTCTGTTATAAGCACACACATGTGAGGTGCACATGTACAAGTCTGGTCTGTTATGTTCACACGGTTAATGTGCACATGTGCACATACTTACGGTTAATCCTCCCTATATAAACTGAGCTTAACTCAGTTATTGAATGATAAGAAAGCTTGATTGTTCTGTGATTGAGGTGAGATTCTCTCACAATTTCTCTATTGTTATCATGGTATCAGAGCATGGCAGAGTTCATGCTTAACTCTTTTTGATCCTGGTAAATTTCTTCTGATCATTCTTCTTCCTTAACAAAGATTTTTTCTCTTTGTTAGTGGTACCTGTCTGTTTTGTTCAGATCTATTCATGATTGAAACGTTTCCTTCAACTTCAACAATGGAGAATCCTACATCAAACTCACTCTCTAATGTTCCACTTAATCAATTCACCAACTTTGTTCATCTGAAACTCAAGGAAGACAACTATATTACCTGGCGTAATCTGATGAATCCTGTTATTCAGAAATTCAAACTCAAGAAATTTCTGGATGGAACCTATGAATGTCCACCACAATTCACAAATCCAAGAAACCAAACAAATAGAATTGAAAATCCTCTCTACACTGACTGATTAGATGAGGATTCCACATACAATGTGGATAAACTCCACAATTTCTGACTCAGTGATAACATAATTTTCTAGATCTACTTCTTCTGCAGATCTATGGAAAAACATTGAAGATAGATTTGGAAGAGCTTCATCAACTCATTCCATACAATTACGCACAAAACTCTTATCAATTACTCAAGGTAATAAATCAATTACAACTTTAATAAATGGGATCAAAATTTTGTCTGATCAGTTAGCTGTTGATGGAGAAATTATATCTGACAAAGAACTAGTAGTAATCACTCTCAAAGCTTTAAATGAAGAATACATTCCTTTTGCAACCTCAATGAGGCATATGAATCCACCTGTTACTTGCATTGAGCTGCATAACAATCTGCAAAGTGAAAAATCAGTTATTCTTGAAAGATCAAAACACCTCAAGAAGAACACAATGCTAAATCATTTTTAGCCAACACACCTAGAAGTTCCTTCAGAAACTCATATTCTAATGCAAGAGGTTTCTCCAGAGGACGTTCCTATAATGGTCACAGATTTCCAAATCCATTCATTTTTCAAAGAAACTCATCTGGTAGAAGTAACTCTTCAAATGAAAAACCTATTTGTCAGATTTGCAATTCTCCTGGTCATATAGCTACAACCTGTACTCAAAGATTGAATTTCTCATATCAAGGAAGACCACCTCCAACTAATCTGAGTTCAATGCTGGTTGTTGCTGACATTTTTGATGATGAAGAGTGGATTGTTGATAGTGGTGCTACAAATCACATTGCACAAAATACAAAGGTTCTGCAAGAGGCTACACCTTATGATGGCTCAGAAATAATTCTTGTTGCTAATGGAGAAGGTATGCTTATTACTCACAAAGGAAACTCTAGTAAACTTGTTAATGATCACTCCTTTGCTCTTAATGATATTCTCATAGTGCCTCAATCATCTTACAACTTATTGTCCATCCACAAATTCACTTCTGACAATAACTGCTCATTAACTCTTGACTCTACTGGTTTCTCTGTGAAGGATCAGACCTCTGGGAGAATTCTTTTCCAAGGCCCACATAGACATGGCCTCTATCCCATACCTTTCAGCCATGTTTCTCATGCTCTTGCTTCCACAATAAGTGACAGTGTTATACTCCATAGAAGATTTGGCCATTTTCAAACTATGCAAAAACTTTGCTCATTGTTGCACTTATATAGTCCAATGAATAAACCTTTCTTTTGTAATGAATGCAAACTATGTAGATGTCAAAAACTACCTTTTCAATTGTCTAGTTTTGTTGCTCAGCAACCTCTGGAGTTGTTGCACATAGACCTATGGGGTCCTTGTCATGTTGCATCTATTTCTGGTAGTTTGTACTATGCCAACATTGTTGATACAAAGTACTGTTGGATTCTTCCCTTGTCATCCAAATATGAATTTAAACATGCCTTTGTATCCTTTGTCCATAGAATTGAGAATCTTGTGTCCAAATCTATCATTTCAATTAGGACAGACAATGGTGGTGAATTATGAAACTCATTTCTAAAAGAATTCTGTGTCACTAAGGGTATTACACATGAGTTGTCTTGTCCTCATACACCAGAACAGAATGGTGTGGCTGAAGTAAAACACAAGCATTTGTTAGGAGTAACAAGAACACTCTTATCTCAGTCTGGTTTACCTAATGCTTTTTGGGTTGAGGCAATCCAAACTGATAATTTCCTCATAAACATACTTCCTACCAAATCCATCAACTATATGTCTCCTTATCAGAAATTGTTCAATAAATCTCCAGACAATGCCTTTTTAAAAGTCTTTGGATGTGCATGCTTTCCTTGGTTGAAGGCTTACACCTCAAACAAGTTAGAGCATACAATTAAACATTGTGTCTTTATTGGTTACAGTCTTCAACATAAGGGCTATAGATGTTTAGATCCAAGTACTGGCGCCATTTTCATATCCATACATGTTTCTTTTAACGAGCATTCTTTTCCTTACAACTAGTTAATCTCATCCACTGCTCCTGAGTCTTATAATGATTTATCATCATCCACTTCTGTTCCATATTCAAATACACAAGTTCAAGACCAAATTGTTTCTCAGCCAATAAATAGTGTCCCTCCTGTAACTAAGAATGTTCATAAAATGCTCACTAGAGGCGAACATGGCATTAGAACACCTAAATCTTATTTCTCTTCAGCATATCCTCTGGATGTGGCCCTACTTGGCAATGTTACCACTATTCCTACCTGTATTAGTGCTGCCAATAAGGAGGAAGTCTGGAGAGCTGCTTCTACTGCTGAGTACAAGGCATTGGTTGATGATGGAACATGGACTATGGTTGATTCCTCTGGAATTACCAACATTGTTGGGTGCAAATGGGTATTCAGGATTAAGTACAATCCAGATGGTTCTGTTGCTAGACACAAAGCCAGGTTGGTTGCTAAGGGTTTTCGTCAGCAACAAGGAATAGATTATGAAGACACATTTATCCTTGTGGCTAAACCAACAACTATCATAGTCATTCTATCTTTAGTTGTTCTGTTTGACTAGAAAGTACATCAACTTGATGTCAATAATGCATTTCTCCATGGTGATTTAAAGGAGCATGTCTACATGGCACAACCACCAGGCTTCATTGATAACTCATTGCCTTCTCATGTCTGTCTTCTGCACAAGGCTATTTATGGCCTAAAACAAGCTCCAAGGGCCTGGTAAGAGAAATTAAGTGCAAGTCTGCTACTTCTTAACTTTGTGCACTCTAAGGCTGATTCATATCTCTTTATTCATAAGATGGGTTCTCAAATAACCATAACTTTGGTTTATGTTGATGACATACTGCTAACCGGAAGCTCTCCAACTCATCTACTATCAGTTATCACTCACTTGCAAACAAAATTTCCCATAAAGGACTTAGGAGGATTGCATTGTTTTTTGGGTCTGGAGGTTAAAAGAGATACTGCTTCACTTTTTTTCAGTCAGACAAAGTACGCTGTGGACTTATTGCTTAAACAACAAATGGAAGGAGCTAAGCCATGTCAGACTCCCATTGTTGCTTCTACAAATCTTAGCAAAGATTCTGGAGATTTACTGGACAATCCTACTGAATATAGGTCTTTGGTGGGTGCATTGCAGTACTTGACATGGACAAGACCTGACATATCTTATGTTGTTAATCTAGTGTGTTAGTGCATGCACAATCCAAGAACATCTCATCTTATGTCTGCTAAGAGAATTCTTAGATACATCAAGGGCACAATTACATCTGGCTTATATTTCTCAAAGGACTCAACATCCTTGCTGGGGTATGCAGATGCAGATTGGGCTGGCAATATAGATGATATGAGGTGGCTACTGTGTCTTCTTGGGGTGCAATATCATCTCTTCGTCTTTCAGGAAGCAGACTACTGTGGCCAGATCCACCACATAGGCAGAATACAGAACTCTGGCTTACACAGCTGCTGAAGGTGGTATGGATTTGTTATCTACTCAAGGATCTTTATTTCTCCATCACATGGATTCCAAAACTCGGGTGTGATAACATCAACTCAATTAATCTGGCTTCCAACCCTGTCCTCCATTCCAGAATGCAACATGTGCAATTGGACTATCATTTTGTCAGGGAGCTAGTTCACGGCAGGAATCTGGATGTCTTCTATGTGCATACTCTGGATCAATTAGCATATGTCTTCACAAAAGGACTTCATGGTCCAAGGTTTATGTTGCTCAGAGGCAAGCTCAAGGCTGTGGCACCACCCTTGTGCTTGAAGGGGGGTATTGAACCAGACTATCCTACACAACAGAAACAGAATTAACTGTTTCAGTCCACACATGTGTGGTGCACATGTATCAGTTAGTTTTCTGTTATAAGCACACACATGTGAAGTGTACATGTACAAGTCTGGTCTGTTATGTTCACACGGTTAATGTGCACATACTTACAGTTAATCCTCCCTATATAAACTGAGCTTAACTCAGTTATTGAATAATAAGAAAGCTTGATTGTTCTGTAATTGAGGTGAGATTCTCTCACCATTTCTCCATTGTTATCATAGTCATTCGCAATTTCGCACTTGTATGAGAGACAACCCAACCCAACCCCCAAAGGGTAATGGGTTTATTTTCAGATCTGTTCAAGACACTCGAGGCAAATAAAACCTTTAAAAGTATGGCTTATCTCAGCCGTTAAGGTTACACGAGCAAGTAATAGCCCTAGGATGCTTAGGGTTTTTAATACTAGCTAATCCTTTAGCTTCTCTTCACAAGTTTATTTCCTCTTATATTTTTGTGGAGTCGCCTAATAAACAAAAGGAGAAGATTTTTCCAGACTGCAAAAGAAAGAGCGGTGGGAGAAAATGGCGCAGAGATTAACTTACCGCTCCAGGCATAGTTATGCCACCAAGTCCAACCAGAACAGGGTTGTCAAACTCCCTGGTATATTCATCTTCTTCTTCCTCTTCTGGTTAAATCTTGGTTATCATTTAATTTTATGTAAATCCTAGTGTGTTTTTTTGTTGGTTTCAATTGTTGTTGGTATCTAATTCAAATTATTTGTATCTATTTTTTTTATTGGTAATAAAGGTGGAAAGAACATACTCCAGAGGACCCAGAAGAAGGCTAAAGGACCTGTGTGCCCTGTTACCGGAAAGAGAATTCAAGGGGTAATCTTCTCTCACTACTAACATATTGTATGTATCTGATCTGCATCTACTTGTTTTATCTTGATTTTCAGCTGGTTTATTTCTGTGTGTTACCCTTAAATTCTATATTAGGGTATGTTTACGTATTTCTAGGGTTTATCTTTCACACTGGCATGTATATGTTAATCTATTAAGTGTGGATGGGTTAGGATTTAGGTAAGTAACTTTTTACAGTATCTATTTGAAAAGCCCGTTGTCTGTGTGTTTTGATTCTAGATATTGCCAGTTTAATAAACTTTGAAATCTTAGCCTGATGCAAGCAGTCTACTTTAAAGTAGTGATAAATCAGTAGTCAAACACTAAACATATGAGATTAGATGCAGAATGCATTTATTTGATTTCTGAAAACACTTTAGCTTTCTAACAGAAATAGCTTAATGCTGTATTATTTTAAATGCATCTCACTGTCTACAATCTACTTTTTTCTCACCTCTTACGCGTTGTTCTTCTCTCTTAGTCTGCAGTATATGCTCGTTTTATTTTGCAAATGTGTGGACATTACCTCTGACATGTGTTCTTCAGATAAATGTGTTTTTATCATACTATTATGACATCCTTCACACAGTTAAAATGTATCGGATAAGTGCATTAAAATCTCTTAGAAATGCATCGGATAAGTGCATCTTTCAGTACATACTAGCCTGGTATTGCAGCTTTAGATAATCGGCGTTAATGTCCTTCTCTTTATGTATGTGTAAATAATCTTGTATACTGCCTTATTCAGACAGCTTTTATCCAGACCAGATCATGGTGTGGTAGTTAATGAAGCACATCCGGAGGTTTTTGAGAAAAGGTCCCTTCCCTCAATATCAAAATTGGGTCGAACAAATTAGGACAAAGTCTCCTTACCTTGCTATATATACAAAAGAGTCTGAATATTGATACACTTCATCTCATTCTTCTTTGTAGTACAGTACTTAACTTCAAAGGAAAATTCTTGCTTTTTGACAGTCTGGGGGATGGAAACTGAATTTCCTTTTGGTTTCCTCAAAGACGACCTTCTTTTTTAAAACCCATTTTTAAAGAACTAGAAAAAGAAAAAGAAAAAGAAAAAGAAAAAACACACACAAAGTTTTCGAGGTCTAAGAGTTTTAGTGTGAGCTTATCCATGAGGTTATGCACTCTCCGAATAGGAATACATATTGTGTCTGATCCTTTCAATCTTCAGCTCTTGGGGTCCATTTTTCGCTTAGCAGCTTACTGATCAACATCACAATCTGATAGTACAATACATGATCACTATAGCTATTATGGTGTATGCTAATCATGGTCTGGTAGTTAATGTTTGACATGGGTCTGATTCTTTCAATCTTCAGCTCTTCCCTTCTTAGCAATTTACTGATCAACATTGCAATCTTATAGTACAATACTTGATCACTATAGCTATTATGTATGCTGATCAAGTTTTACTTTGGGTCAGATACCTCACCTAAGACCTGCTGAGTACAAGAGGTCCAGATTATCTAGAAACAGGAGAACCGTGAACCGTGCCTACGGTGGAGTATTGTCTGGAAGTGCAGTCAGAGAGAGGTATGTTCTATGATTTCATATGTGATTGATGACAGCCATTTTGAGTTACTCTTTGTTTTTTCTCTGGATGCTATTTATTCTTTCATGTGTCTTGTATTTACTGGACTGTTGTTTTTCTTTTTTGTTTGTAGGATCATCCGTGCTTTCTTGGTTGAGGAGCAGAAAATTGTGAAGAAGGTACTTAAGATCCAGAAGGCCAAGGAGAAGACATCCACAAAAGCCTAGATCGATAGAGAAGCAAAATCTTTTGGGTTTTGGTTGAGTAAGCTTAGAAGAAATTTTGACTTTGTGAAAATGACTTAAATATGGCAAAATTCTAATGGTAAACAAGTATTTTCTCTGAATTTGGAAAGTCTCGTCTTTGAGTTTCTTTTAGACATTTTTTTGGTAGTAGCTGTTTGTTTTGTCTTTGATGACATCCATAATTATCATTTGTTCAATGTTCGCACCTTTGATTATGTTAATCTAGTCTTTTAAGTGTGAAGTTATTGAATTTTCAGTTATTGGATGAGGTCTCTTGGAGAGGTTTTGTAAATGGTTGGACTAAAATGTTGATGTCAGGGTGGCACTCTTGTCAACTGAGCTCAAATTTTCCACCCTGGGATCACATTCTTAGTTGCTAGTCTTGATAGTTTCATGCCTAGACAATGCACCTATGAATAAAAGATGTATGGGTATGTAGGTTTAGTTTTAAAATAGTTCACTTTTGAGTCTGTATGAGACATAGTAGAGGTTTTTTTGTGATTCACTATTTCTTAGAAGATCACATGGCTTTTGTTTACCTCTGCAAGTATGTATCTAAGTATGTCTCTTGAGATTTCATGGTCTTTGGCTCACCTTAGCTGGAATCAGCTGGGAAGTGTCCTCTGAAATACACTGAAAAGAATAAGGCAGCTTGGTGATCCCCTTGTGTGGCTCCATTTAGTCTAGTGAGATTTTTGAATAAAACCATCAGTCTTACCTATTTAACCTAAACCAACCTTCACCTTACCCCTAATACCATGACCCCTAAGTTAGTATTGCACCAGGATTGCCTCTTAAGTCTGGATTCTGGAATAGACCAGTCAGTAGCTCTCTGTGTGATAACACTATTATTATTATTGATCGCGCATTAAGTCTGGATTCTGGAATAGACCAGTCAGTAGCTCTCTGTGTGATAACACTATTATTATTGTTGATCGCCCATTTGAGGAAGGGAACGGTATTTAAACACTTCGAGGCTGAATTGTTAACTAGCACTATGTTTGTTTCTTCGAATCAGATCTGAATCATCTTGATCTGACTGAAATTACTTAACTCATCTTGATCTGACTGAGATTACTTAACTCATCTTGATCTAATTCAATGTGTTTGTTTTTTGAATCAAATCTGATTCAACTGATTTAAAAATATGCGAATCAGTGATTTGGTCTAATGAGTTGGGGGTATTTTTATACCTAACTCAAATGAGTCCGAATCAGGGGTCAAATCAGATCTGATTTAAAACAGAAAATAAACAGTCTCGACATATGGCTTACGTCGAGTTAGAGGTTGACTTAGATCTAAACCGTGCGTCAGAGGTTGACTTAGATCTAAATCGCCCATCAGATGTAAACCAACATGGTCTAAATATTAGACCTTAAAATTTAAATAAGTGTTTTCATTTTTCAATTTCCAAACGTAAGAGTTTTTCTTTTATTTGTTCTGGGAAGTACAAATTTTGATTAGTAGTCATGCATTTCATTATTTTGATTGGTGATATAAGACTTGGTGTTTTTTCCCTGACTCAACTAACTTTGATTAATCTGATTCATTTGAACACTTAATACATCAGATTTAATACATCCGTCTCAATACTATTAAATAATATAGTATGATTATAAATTATTATTTAAAAATCTAGCCAGAAATGTGCCAAATGAATCAGGTATAAAGATTATACCTGACTCCAATACCTCAATGCCGAGATATGAGCCGAGTGAAATCTTGAGTCAGATTGTGAAAAAGTGAGAACAAAGTATCGGATATTTGACTGGGCTGAATCACAGAGTCATTTCTTCAGCCGCTGGTATGCAACTGCAGACCTTAATCGTGAAGACAAGCTTTGATTTAGACCTTTCTGTGTAAGCTCAGTTGTTACAATGTATTTAAAAAGTGGGAACATAAACTGAGTCGTAGGCTTTCCTCAACATGGAAAAGGCGTGGAGGCTTTCAAAATCTACGAGCTTCCGAGAGACAAGAACCAAACCCGGTTCATTAACTTTTGTTGAGCCTTGTGTGCTAGTAGGCATAATGGTTTGGCGGATGAAAGTTATTTCTATCTGAAGTCGATACTGAAGACTATGAAATAGAACCAGGGTTTCTCCATTACGCTTGTATGGTTGATGTACTTGGAAGATCTGGGAGATTAAAACAGGCTGCAAGCTTTACTAAACCTTCTGATGCAGCTTGTAGAATAAATAAGCTTGGCAGCAAAAAGGGTTATCGAGTCGAAGCCATCTACTGGAGGTGAATGTAGTTTGGAGGAGCTTATGTTTCACTATCAAACATCTACTGATGTAGGCCAGTGAAAAGCAGTCATATGACTCATGGATATCAGAAGTTTGATGAAGATTGCCAATTTGCCAGGGTGAGTGAATATATGAAATGTAAGATGACACAAATCATTGTTGTTCACTATATATGAAAACAGTGGTAAAGAGTTTCATTATAAAGAAGGATATTACATTATAATTTAGAATTAAGAGAATGACTAATCTAGGAGTAACTCACGTAATTACATTAAGCACTCGGATACAAAATATAATTGAGAAAGAAAAAAAAAAATTAAGTCTAGAAACTAAATAAGTAATAAAATAACTAGCATATCAATTACGGATTGATATGCTCTGACTTTACAATTGTGTAATACTTTCCATTACTCCCCCTCAAGTTGGAGTGGGAGAAGCAAAGTCAATCACACCCAACTTGGCAGTGGGTCGGTGATGAACTTCAGCTCCTAGTTGCTTCGTGAAAATTTCGGCACGATGATTGATGGAGCGTACATAGCTAAATGCAATTAATTTTGAGATTATTTTCTCTCGAATAAAGTGGCAATCCGGTTCAATGTGTTTAGTTAGCTCATGGAATACATGATTTTCGACAATATGGATTGCAGCTTGATTTTCATAGAAAACAGAAATTGGTTATGAATGAGGTATATCTAAATCATTTAGAATATACTTAAACCATTGTCATTCACATGTAAGTGTGGTAAGCGCACGATATTTTGTTTCTGTAGAAGATTGAGAAATTGTTGCTTGTTTCTTGGATTTCCAAGAGATAGTACTATCACCAAGCATAGTAAAATAGCCCGTGGTGGATCGTCGAGTCGTCGGACATCGAGCCCAATCAGAATCGCAATATCCACTCAAATAAAAGGTACTACTAGATGACAAGAAAAGGCCTTTTCCAATAGAATCTTTAAGATAACGAAGGATGCAATTTGCGGCATCCATGTGAGTAGTGTGGGGGTTACTCATAAATTGACTCAGAGTATTAACTGCATATGTTATATCTGGTCTGGTAATGGTGAGATATAACAGTCGAACAATGAGACGACGGAAGAGAATTGGATCTGTCATAGGTTGACCATCATTAGGTTTTAGTCGAAGTTGTTGTTCCATAGGAAAATCAGAAATACGAGCCCCTATTAGTCCCGCATCTTTTAAGATATCAAAAATGTATTTTCGTTGGCATAAAAATATACCACGACTTGAACGAGATACTTCAATCCCTAAGAAATATTGAAGTTTACCAAGATCTTTAATTGAAAACGACTTTTCCAAAAATTTCTTAAGTTTGGAAATTAATGTTTCGTTATTACCAGTGATAACTATATCATCGATATAAACGAGTACAAATAGAGAAACTGATCCCTTCTTATATGAAAAAAGGCTATAATCAGCGATGAATTGGTTGAAACCCACCTGTACAAGGGTTTTAGAGAATTTTGAAAATCACTGTCGAGAAGTTTGTTTAAGGCCATACAGTGATTTGTTTAATTTGCAAACGGAATCCTCCCCCTTACGAGAAAATCCGAGTGGTAACTTCATATAGACTTCTTCTTCAAGATCACCTTGAAGGAAAACATTATTTACGTCTAATTGATGAAGTGGCTACCCTTTTACAGTTGCAACTGATAGAAGAAGACGAACAATGACAAATTTTGCAACTGGTGCAAAAGTGTCATGATAATCAATATCCTCGACTTGAGTGTATCCCTTAGCTACAAAAAGAGCTCTGTGGCGTTCAACGGATCCATCGAGACGATATTTGATTTTATAAATCCATTTATAACCTATTGGTTGTTTACTAGGGGGTAAATAGGAGAGAGTCCAAGTATTATTAGCTTCTAAAGCTGATATTTCTTTTTTCATCGCATCGCGCCATTCCTTGTATTTCATGGCTTGAGTAAATGAATTAGGTTATGTTGAATTTAGAACCGCAGACAATTTTTTTTAATGAGGTTGATAAAATGATTCAAGTGATAGATAATTAACTAATGAATATGATGTTGAGTTCACATTAGAGCTATGATAATTTTCTAACCACTTAGGTGGCTGACGTTGCCGGGATATCCGGTATAAAATAGAAGGAACATTTGGAGAGAGCGAATTTGACGTGGATGTAGAATTTTCATCAACACTTATGTCCAACTGTGAAGGATTGGTAGAATGTGGATTTGAATTTGATATGGGTTGAGAATTCCTACTAATACTTAGGTCTAAGTGTGAATGACTTGGAGAGTGTAGATGTGATGTCTGTACGTTTCTTAATTCTTGAGGTAAAGTGATACTAGGATCATGTGATGAGTTATGATTATAAGAACAATCAACATAATCAAATAAATGACTATCATTTAGAATCGGAAGAGAGGTCAGGGGTGTATTATCTTTTTGATTATATTTATTCGCATTGAGAAATGGAAAATACTCGATCATGAAATACTACATCATGAGAAGTGATAATTTTGCGAGTTTTGACATCAAAAATACGGTATTTTTTTTTGACCGTAAGGATAATCCATAAAAATTCCCGGATTAGCACGAGAGTTAAATTTATTTTTAATACAGAGTGTTTCTTGTAAAACAAAGACAACCAAACATTTTTAAGTTTAAATAAGTTGGTGAAGTACCAAATAATATCTTATGAGGGGATTGATTACCCGAAACAGGAATTGGTATTTTATTTATTAAATAAACAGTAATAAGAATACACGCATCCCAAAAAGAAAGAGGTAACCCGGATTGAAAACGAAGAGCACGAGCTATATCAAGGAGATGACGATGTTTTCTTTCGACGACACCATTTTGTTGTGGTGTATCAACACAACTACGTTGATGGAGGATTCATGTTGGGCATTGGATTTCTTTAGAAAGAAATTCAGTACCATTATCGGACCGAATAACTTGAAGTTGTGGTATTAATATATTTCCATTACCGGAGTGTAGAGTGGATATTTTAGAACCAAATTGAGTTTATATCATATTAAAAAAATAAACCAAATACATTTTTGTGTCTGATTTAGCGGTCAACAAATATAACCAGGTGGATCGCGTAAAATCATCAATAATAGTTAGAAAGTAGCGTGTACCAGAGTGAGAAGGAATTGTAAATGGACCCCAAATATCACAATGTATGAGCTCAAATGCACGAGTAGTAGAACTAGTACTTTTATTAAATTTTAAGCGAGATTGTTTTGTCCGAGGATATACATCGCAAGAACAATTCATAGACGACTTAATATAAGGATAAATCTTACATAAAAATTTAAACCTAGGATCTGATGGGTGGCCTAAGCGCCAATGCCATATATAAAAATTATTCAATACTAATGCTGAAACAACAGTACTAGTTGTTGAGCATAGATAGTAAAGGTCATGTTTGGCTTTACCCCGACCAATCTCCAATTTCGTCGAAGGGTCCTGAAATAGACATTGCCATTTATAAAAAACAAACAAACATCGCAATGGATAAATGATGTCAATTGAGAGATTGACAAGAGATTAAACTTAAAAGAAGGTATGTACAAAACATCATGTATATGAAACTTTAGAGAGAAAGTTACAGTTCCAGTATGAGTGACTAGATGATTTTCACCATTAGGTAACTGAACATATATTTGTTAGGAGCCAGTTTATATGTCTAAAATAAAAATAGGGAAGAACATATATGTTTTGATGCACCAGTATCAATAATCCAAGTGGATTGAGATGGGAGAACCATACCTACTAGATTGACAGATGGAACGGGGAAGCATCCATTAGAGGATCCACAAGGAGAGACATAAGCCTGTTGGAGAAAATGAGTTTTAAATAAATATTTTGTTGGTATTGGTATGGTTTGATCTTAGGACCTAAGGGTTCTATGGATGCTCACTCGTTTCCTTGAGTGAATGAAACTCTTTAGTTTAGTCCCACATTGGGTAATCTAGAGAAGGATGTCCACTATATAACTATTCTCGTATGGATAGTATGTAAAACATGGGAGGAATGGGGTGAGCAAACAATACATGGCCCAACCCATGCAATATGCACATACACCATGCACCAAGCCCTATGTCTATACAAAATAATTTTTTGCAACAATTTTCTTTAGGAAATTAATTCCAAAAATATTTTCGTTAAGAGTTTTTTTATGGGAAATTCTTTTGTTTTCGGTTCTTTTGTTTTCGGTTTAAATTGTTTTACAAGAAACAAAACCTAGTTTTATAATAAAACCTAAACCTAACTTAGTTTGCAAGTAACTCTCTCCTATAAATACAACTCTTAAAACTGTTTTCATGATATCCCAGAAGCGGCTACTATCCTGTCTTCTTTTCATCATCTTCTCGCTTTGTTTTGTGCTTTTGAGTGTTTATTTCCCTTCCTTACCTGTTGCTAAGTTCAAGAGTGGGTAGTTTGTATTGTGATAATACAAGCTATATCGGGCAGTCTTATCCTGGACACATCTTCGCACGTTGGGGTTTAGCATTTCTCTTCTCGACTATACCCACGAACTAATGTGTTAAGGATAACTTGTTGAACCTGTGATTTTGCCCTCGTAGTTGTCCGTGGTAGAGTTGTTTTCAATTCAGTTCTTTATATATTATTCTGATACATCTAACGCTGTTGTTCATTGTTGCAAGAATTCCAACAATCTTAACACATTATCTTTTATCTCGTAACAATGGGAAAGAACGATGTTGAAAAATCACAAAAGTTCAATGTAAAGGATTTCAAGAGATGGCAATCCAAGATGCTGCTTTTCCTGAGTTTTCATGATTTAGACACAGTACTGGTTCCTTTTGATGATTTGATGAATGCTGAAGATATTACTGAAGATGATAAAACGTTTTACAAGAGGCAGAATTATCTGGATAAAAATCATATTATGAACTGTTTGGAAGATGCGATGTATGATTTTTATAATGCTAAAGAAAATTTCAGTGCTTATGATTTGTGGACTGCGTTAGAAGCAAAGTACCAGGCAGAGACTGCTGGTAGCAAGAAATTTCTGGTAGCGAAGTTTATGGATTTCAAGATGACGAATGATAAGCCTGTTGTTGATCAATTCCTTGAACTTCAACAAATCATCAACGAGATTCTTGCTGAAGGTATGGTCATTGATGAGACTTTTCAAGTATCTGCGGTAATTGAGAAGTTACCATCTTCTTGGTCAGAGTATAAAAGAAAATTGAGGCATGAAACTGGTGAAGTCAACATGGTTGAATTGGGAAAGAAGATTCAAGTTGAAGAAATGTTATGCACCAAAGACAAGAATGTTTCGTCTGCAAGAGATATGAAAAATAAGGCTCATATGATTGAACACAAATCTGGAAAAGGTGATAACAACAAACGCAACCCTAAGCATGGTCCTCACAATACAAGTACGTTTCGTAAACCTGAATCTGGCATTACTAAGATTAAGGGTGCTTGCTATATCTGTGGAAATCGTGGTCATATGGAAATTCACTGTAGACAACGTAATGACCTTAATAAGAAGAATAATGCTAACTTGGTTGCTGAGAATAAGAACGAGTTTTCTGCTATGGTGTCTGAAGTTAATATGGTGACAAATGTGAGGGACTGGTGGGTAGACTCTGGAGCTACCAAGCATGTATGTGGAAGCCGAGAATTGTTCACCTCCTATCATAAGGTAGGGGAAGGCGAGAAACTCTATTTTGGTAACTCATCTGCAGCAGAGGTTGCAGGAAAGGGAAAGGTCGGGCTGAAACTTACATCTGGCAACACTCTCACATTGAATGAAGTTCTTCATGTTCCAGACATCTGCAAGAATCTTGTTTCCTGTTCTGTTTTAGATGATAAGGGTTTTAAAGTTGTAATTGAGTCTGGAAAAGTTGCAGTAACTAAGGGCAAAGAGTTTGTGGGTAAGGGTTACAAGACCGAGGGTCTATATAAGCTTAATGTAAAATCTGATGAAATAAATATGAATGATTCTTCTGCTTATATGTGTGTGTCATTGAATGTTTGGCATGGTAGACTTGGTCATGTAAACTATAAACCAATGGATAAATTGGCTAGCGTAGGATGCATACCTAAATTCACTATTGAAAAGGATCACAAGTGTGAGATTTACGTAGAATCTAAGCATGCTAAGAAATCATTCAGTAAGAATGTCCAGACAAATTCTAAACCCTTAGAATTAATCCATTCTGACCTAGTGGATATGAAGTCATTCAAACTAGAGGTGGTAAGAAGTGGTTTGTCACTTTTGTAGATGACTGTACAAGGTACTGTCATGTTTATTTTCTTAAAGGGAAGGACGATGCCTTAAAATCCTTTAAGATATATAAACTCGAAGTTGAAAACCAATTGAATGCTACTATTAAAACTGTTAGGTCTGACCGTGGTGGTGAGTATGAAATTCCTGTAGGAGATTTCTGCGAAGAACATGGTATAATACATGAGACAACAGCCCCTTATTCGCCTCAATCCAATGGTGTAGCTGAACGTAAGAACCGTACCCTTAAGGATATGATGAATGCCATGTTGATTAGTTCAGGATTACCTGCAAACTTGTGGGAGGAGGCCATCCTCTCAGCTTGTTATATCCTGAATAGAGTACCCTTTAACGGATTAGATAAAACTCCATATGAGTTATGGAAAGGTAGACAACCATCTTATGCTTACTTCAAAGTGTGGGGGTGTTTGGCAAAGGTGTCCATACCTCCTCCTAAGAAACTAAGATAGGACCCAAAACTGTTGATTGTGTCTTCATAGGGTATCCTCAGCATTCTAGTACTTATAGGTTTATGGTTGTGAGTTCTGAAATTTCTGACATTGGGTTGCATACTATTATGGAGTCCAGGGATGCAGAGTTCTTTGAGAATGTTTTTCCTTTGAAACTTGGTTCTCGAAAGAGATGTTTAGATGAACCTCTAGATATGCCTTCAACCAGTCAGTCATTACCTTTAGAGGTAGATGCACCAGAATTTGAACCTAGAAGAGGTAAAAGGGTTAGAAATGATAAAACCAATCCTGGTTGCATTACATACCTATCCGAGTCTGAGCCACAGACTTATAGAGAAGCCATGACTTATTCTGAAGCTCCATGGTGGAACTGTTGATAAATTCAAGGCTAGGTTGGTAGCTAAAGGCTACAAACAGAAAGAAGGTATAGATTTCTTTGATACTTATTCACTTGTGACTAGAGTTACTTCAATTAGGATGTTAATTGCTAGAGACAGTGAACGCGATGTCTTGAACTGCTAGTGTTTGATGCAATTTGCGATAACATCCACACATGATATCCTCCTGGCGTCGCTAAGTTCGTGTCGTTGTGTCCATTTTGGCCATGGACGTATCCCGTTTCTCAGAATTCTCTAAATAATTCGCTCAAATTCTCATAGGAAGCGGCCCACTTTCTCATTCAGATAGGTGAGTTCTATCAAGAGTGTTACTGCTACACCCCACTTCAATCTAAAATTGAAACTATAGAACTCATTAAGACTTCTTAAAAGTCTTCCTTCACATGCAGTCACACTATCACAACAATGCACCATAGGGAGGGACAGAAAATGTAATTCTCTTGATAGTGCATACCTTTAATTACCACCAATTAGCTGTCTCATTGAACCTTGATCTTGGGATCTCCAGTCACTAAGGTTGAGTGTCCTTCATGGAAATTTTATTTCTTGAGCTTAAGTCACATCCCCCTCGATGCAATAACAAACTATCTCTCTAGATTATCCTTCCGTCAAAGGATCCACTGATTTTTCTCTTGACTTCACTAAGTCTACAAAAATCACTTCATTAGAGAGTAGTTGTCTTACCGAATTATCCTTCTGTGAGTTTGTCTAGACTTTTCCATTGCTCATTTACTTTAGACTCACATAGTCAATTGGGATTCAACAGTGGTGGCTATAGGCTTCAGTCACAGAGGAATACCCAACAAAAGGGTTTTAGCAATTCACCTTCCTCTTATGCTTTAATTTAAGCAAACAAACTCTGATTTCATCTCAGTCGAGTTCTTCATGTCTGTTGGAGGATTTCCAACTAATTTTACATCTTAAGAGAGTACACACATAAGCTAAAATTCTACAAAGCCTGAAATCACAACATCTCTTAAGGTCAGTGTAATATGTATCATGCACATACACAATTTCAAATGTACCTCAGGTATTTCAAATTTCTGATCAGATCATCCCATTAATTCTTCTGGGATCACAAGTATATTTGTACACCTAATTCACTGCACATTTACAACACACATTAAACGCATCGAGTTTGACAATGACCATTCCCGTCAGAATTTCTTCTGGCTCCAATGAACTTTTGGATCATGCTTGTCTACAACAACTTAGTCTTTCAATCAAATCACAAACATCACATGTTTTCTAGTGGTTGTAAAGCATATAAAGGCATACACAAGATACATTTACTACTTACTAGTACGTTCATTACATCTTCCTCCAAAGATTGGTGCAATATATATCACATATTTGAAATTAAATATGTACCTCAAGCATCCCAATTTTCTGGTCCTGTGATCAGAGCAACCCTGTAATTATCCAGGATAAAATGGGAAATATGCACCCTATTTTACAACACACATTTGACAAAAACTATATGATCAGAATTTGATTTTGGTTCTTTCTGATCCTTTAAACCACTTCAAAAACATATTAGTTTCCTGTCAAACTTTAAACAACAAAAATTGTTAGTGGTTGTAAAACACGTAACAAAGGCATGCTAAACATATGCACCTTCAATTGATTTAGTGTAAATACACTATCAAATTCAGTAGTGTACATCACTAGTATTCATCATCATCACATAATAATATTTATAGGTCATTGACTTACATCTTGGTTCAATACTAACATTATGATTTAACATGCTCATGTATTCATTCTCAATTCATTGACGATTTTCCCTTTTATCTACTGTTGTCTTGTTCTATTAAGCTAACACTCAAAGCATAACAAGACCATATTTATAAGTATAACATTTCATAGTAACTTAGGTAGATAGCATTTGGCACTAGTTTTAATTCGCAATGCACATATTGAGAATGATATCATAATCTGATTAATGTCCATACCTGACAGGCTTTGCACATCATTTACCTATTTCTTCAACTATTTTGATAGTTGAATTGTTCATGAAAATGCTTTTAATCTTTTCCATTCCTGGTAGAAGACAAAACATGCCTTTTCTGGAGCACACCTTCCAGCACTTCTGGCATTTACCAACCAATTCTTTTTATCATCTCCACTGAAAAGTAAAATTACTTAACACAGTAAGAATGTCAATTGTTCCATTCAAATTTGAATATACAATTCTCCATTCCGAGGAGATAAGCACACAACTAAAAAAATACTCCCTTTGTTTCTAGAAAAGTGTTACTATCGCTTTTTCATTTTAGCCTAAAAATAGGCCAAATTGGAAAAGTGATAGTAACACTTTTCTAGAAACGGAGGGAGTATAAGTTATCAAAGATTAACACCAAATTTATCATTCAACTTAAGATGATAAAACTTCTGACCAACTAGGATTAAAAAAATTAGTTGATATTTTCATTCGTCATAGATAATATAAAATTATCAAGATATTATAAGTGATTATCTTATCAAAATATTTATTACGAACACATAGTTATTAAGTTAATTAAATCTCTCTTCACATTAGACTACCACTATCATAAAAGAAAAACGAACTTTATGTTATTAATCCACTTGGTTCGACCTTGCACATTGGTTTTATGTTCGTGTGTTTACGTTTGATTGTCTCTCTAATATCACATAGAAGAATCCTGATTATGAACTTCAAAAATTCAATCTATATTAATGTTCTAATATAAGAAATAAGGTTGGAACCTAGAAATCAGACTTAATCGACCCAAAACGTGGGTAGCTGGAATAAAGAAAAATTATACAGAAAAACTGTAGACAGAACGTTTCTCATCTGAACTCCAACTTTCTCACTCTAGCTACTACGAAAGTACTTCACGTGTATAACAGTTTGATTAAATGTAGCACTTGTTTGTCGAGTAGCTCGTCGACATTTCACTTGGAGAAGGGGGAGGTTCCCAAGGAAAATTGGCCTTCCATGCATCAGGCAGATCAAAGGGATACCCTACCGATCGAACTGTTCCCCACTGGTTGTTGTCTGTTGCTAACGCATTTTGGTTACTCTTCCTCAAGCATGATTCTTCTTCTACTGTACCCATATTTCCCTGCATCTCCTGTGGTAAATTGGTGGGAAAACCATTACTACTCCTGTGTTCAGTCCCACCAAAATCTATACTCTCTGAACTTTTACTAACATCTCCTAGTAAAGCAGGGGACAAGTTCAAAAGCAAAGAAGCAACATCAACAGAATACTTGGCGGGACCTGCCATATCAAGTGGAGGAAACGCGAACCCAGATAGAACTTGTCCATTTGAAATGGGAAGTTGGGTTGGTTTATAAACGGCTGGATTCATTGGTTTGTACGAATGAAACTCAGTAGGAGAAAAACTAGTGGAAGAAGTTGGTGTAAAATCCTTGTTTGAGCAGTACTGTATGGCTGAAGATCTGCCTTGGTCAGTTGTGCACGAGATGTTCTCAGGACTGAACTGGGCGCAATTTGTTCCATAAGTAAGAACATCTGATTGAGTCGTTTCAGGCACCAGCGAAACCCAAGAATGAGAAAGTGCTCTTTGTGCCATTGAATTAGTTTTCTTGAAGATTCTACATATAGCCCATGCATCCTGCAAAACCAAGAAAAAACAATTCGTGATCAGTTTTTTTTTTTTTAATTTCATTAATTGTTAAAATCAAAAAGAAAACCAAAGTGTCTTCTTACATTTGGTGGTAAATTTTTATCGATGGGTCTCTTAAGTGCAGTGGAATCAGTCAGTGAAGGTAGCCTAAATTCATGCATCATCCAGTCAGTTTTAATCCCCTTTGCAGCTCTACCTTTGTAAAAAACAAGGGACTTCTTTAAGCCAATGCACTTGGAGCCTTCAGAAGCGTAAATAGGCCTGTCAGTCCCAGTTGCTTTCCAAAACCCACCTCCGGTTACTCGATTCGGCCTCGTACTGTTTCTATACTTGCGGTCCCTTGGACAGTAAAAATACCATTCTTTTTCTCCTGTAGTCGCCATTTCTTCTTGCAAAATGAGAAACAAAGTAAGTCATTGAGTTGATAAACAAAAATACTAGTGAAGAGAGTTGAGGAAGATAAGAGGGCTTACTTGGAAGATCCCATGGATCATATTTGTAGATATCTAATTGTTTGATAAGCTCGACAGAAAGAGTACGTTGTTGAATCTTTCTCTTCAAATAAAACCCTACAAGCTCTTCATCAGTTGGATGAAATCGAAACCCGGGCAGCATAACTTCATCTACCTTATTATTATTACTATCATAATCATGTTTCTCATCCATCTCAAGATAAGCTAAAACACGACACAAAAGACTTCACTTAAACCAGGAAGAGAACAGGTTAGTGTACAAGAAGAAGTCTATAACTACAACAAGTAAAAATAACAACTACTATACTAGAGCAACCTAACAACCCTACAGCTCAAATATGTGAAACTGAAAACACTATCTAAATGGAAGCTGAATTCACACTCAATATATGGTTTTCCTAAGGGTGTTTTAATACCGAATGTTTAGCCGTCTTTCACGGATTAGTGTAAGTAAGAGAGTTTAAGAGAGTAAATACAACACCCAAGAAATCCAAGTCAAAGTAGTTTGAATTTCAATGGCAACTCTATTTTACATAGAGGGATTGTTTAAGACATAATTGAATGATCTCAAGAGACTATAAATTCAGCAAATTCTTGGGATTTTGAATACTGAACTGTATTCAGTATTACTAGTTACTACACGCAATTCTATATACATACTCATGACATGAAGCTTCTATTCCTCCTATCTTCTGTCTTCTCTCACCAAATCACGACAAACCAAGCTTCCCAATGAAACACAAATTTGCATTCGTTTGCATGTAAACGTGGGGTTCATGAATTTCAATTTCCAAAATTTTGAAAGATTCTTTAATTACTCTAGTTTTAGAGTATTAGACCCTTCTATTCGATTTTTGGCTTGTTATTTTTATATGAGTAGTATTATATTTACGTCTCAAGATCCAAAAATTCACTTTCTATTCTTTCTGATCAGAGCTTTTATTTCATCGTTCATATATGTTAGACCTCTGACTTGTCAGGGTTCAGTAAACTTATGAAACTAAATGGAGAATCTGAAATTTGTTTGTTTATTTTGATCGTTAATGCTAATTAACTTAACCATCCCCAACGCCTACTGGAGTTTCTTAATTGAATTTGACTTTTTTATTCAAATTGATTAGGGGGATTATATGGTGGTAATTACTGGCTTTGTCACTTATTTGCGTGTGCCAAGGGAAATATCCGAAAGACCTCATGAGTCATTCATAATTCGATGTTGATGGTTTGAAGTTCCGCTGTCAAAAGAAAATGGAATTTAATTTCACTTATTTAACTAGATGACTTGACTGCGTCCTGTGGGGCCGACAAAAGAAACAAACCTACTTTATATTAAATGTTCTTTATGTCAGTCGTTTTATTAACAACGGTTGTTTTGGTGCAATTAAAGAAAGGAATAAGCTGCGGTTTTGACGACCTTTTTATGGTTCTTTTTCCTTGTACAAGCAAAAAAAAAAAATTCTATAATTTCCTGGTTGATCGAATTCGACCGATCTGATGGATATTCTGAAAAAGTTTAAATTGTTAATTTGTTTGTATGATCATACTAGACAGAAATTTATGACCAATTTCATCGATTATCTCAAATTTAATCTCAATTTTATGAGATTGTAAAATAAAAATAAAAATCAATGATCATTTTGTGGGATCAATTGAAGACCAAATTGATATTTTTTTGATCAAATTGATGGGTCATAAATGAAATTGGGGACTTTGGTTAGTTGTTTGAGTCATTAATTTTAATTTATTAAAAAAAATTAGCTTCCAATTTCATGAATTCAATAATTTTTTTTAATCAAATTAGAAACCAAAGTTGACCACATTTGTTTCTGAAAGGATTATAATTTTCCATCACGTAGAAGGCCTCCCTAAAGATCTGCTAGTTAAATATGTAGACAATTAGAAGACGTTAACACCATTTTGAATGTTTAAACAGTCTAACTGGTAAAAGCAATTCCTGTGGACATTGACAAATCTGTCAATTTATTATGCTGGGTGGATAGGCAAACTGTTTTTCTGGCAGTGGGGAATTTGCTAAGCGGCTCAGTTAGAACCGATCATATCAGGTTGGACCGGTCGTCCCAACCTGGTACGACAACATCTACATTATAATTTCATCCCAACGACTATATTTCTTTTACATATATAATTTTCCTTCAGATCTCACCAATTTTAAACGCACTTATTTTCTATCAATTTTATATTTTCACAAAAAAAAACTTCTAATTTCTTCAACATTTAGTTGTTTTCAGTCGAATCTTTCATTATATGGATCTTAATTTAGATATTGAAGAAACGCAAATGTTATGTGAAATATGGCTCCAACATGCTCAAGGTATTATGCAGCAGTTGGATTAAATGGATGATGATTCATACGATGAGAGAAGGATGGCTAACACTATGATATAATTATACGCAGGTGTTTGTGGGTAAAAACGATTAAGGGGTAAAACGAGGAAAGTGATGGAGTAGACTGTTGCCAATTGAACCAAGTCGTTCAAAGAGCAAATTGACTGGAAATCAAATCGTTTAAACACCAAATATTTGTACTATATAAGTACTTTTAAGATTCGAGAGATCAATCTGTATAAAATTGGCCTAAATCAAGAAATGACCATTCCAATTTCGTTTCGGTCAAAAAGGAAGGAGAAGGGTTGATCTGTAGGGAGGGAAGCAAAGAAGGTATTAAGATCAATGATGATGAGATATGTTGAACTGCTGTGAAGACGAAAGTGAGTTTTCTGAGAATCTCTAAGATGATAGCTCTGTGATCATTCAAGTGTTTTTGAGATAAAACTCTTGTCCCTTGTCAATAGGTTGAAGAATCTATTTATAACGATGGAAGTTAACACATTGATCTCGTAAGTGGTGAAAGTTGTAGAGAAGTGGAACAGTAAAGAAGAGGAAATCATGGTGAAAAATGACTCCATCGTGTTAATGGGACATGACAGTTGTGCGACTACTATTCCCTTCACTCCTTCAACTGCCGACACGACTTTTATACTTTCTCGTCGTGGGTGTATTGTTACACCGTGTTGTAGGCCGTCAGACCAAAACCCTAGTGAATACCCCCCCGTGTGACATAATTGATGTCTCGAGCATGGTTAAATATATTTTATAGACGTGTATTAATTGGTCAGTTGTTGACCTAGCTAGACTTCTATCCTTAGCATATTGATGGGTCTAGCGTACTATCTCATAAGTGGACGAAGCATAAGTTGTATGGTGAAAAAATCAATGGTGCTTGATAGATCATAGATGTAAAGTGTTTAATTGATATTTCCATCGGTAGTTGTGGCGTATCATTGTGTCAGCTGAGGAGCAACGATACTCGAATGATCTCGTTGACTTAGTAAGCATAGGACTACTGAAATTACTAGATCAATCTGATACCAATATATGCACACACACATACGTGTGTATTGACATGTTGAGCAAATTCGTATTAGCATCAAGTCGTTCGAACCTCAAGTCGTGTGAGCTTCAAGTCACGTGAGCGCTCGGTCGTGTGAGTGCTAGCAATTGTAATAATATTTAGCTTCGTCAGAGTAAGACAAATTGAGGTTATTTTATATATTGGTAGGGAACCAATTGAATTATTTTCCTAATTAATTAGTAAACCCTAATATGGAAGGTGGACCAAATGGCAGATGACCCAAATGACAGATGAACCAAATGACAGATAAACCAAATGACAGATAAACCAAATGACAGATAAACCAAATGGCAGATGAGGAACTAGTAGAGAGACCGATTATAGAAGAGGGGAAGTCCTAGAGAAGGAGGACCGACCAAAGTGGGACCGGTCAAGGGTAGGACCGATTATGGACTAAGCACAAATTTGATAGACAACGGGACTATGCTTCGCGTATCATGTCGTCTTTCTAGCAATATTTTGATAATAGAGAAAATATTGTATAAAGACTAATTAGCGTGAAGGCGGTGTGAAGACCAAAATTTATGGAATAAAAATAATAATCTTTTAACTAAATGGTAGCGGGACCATTCTATATAGCTCTGTAGAGCATATGGTCTTTGAAGCAAGAGAGAGAGTCTAGGCTTTTGGTAGAAAGAGCAAAAGAGTTTCAATAGAAAGAGGAAACCCTAAAATAAAATAATGATGCTTGAAGAAAATATGAGAGTAGGGACCGACCAAGGGAGGCCGGCCGGCTGGCCGGTTGGCGCCGGTCCCACAATTTCCCTATTTTTTATATTATTTTTAGGTCCTCCTCTTATTTGCTCTTTAAAGCTCTTGCTTCGAAGACCATTATTGTTATTTACATCCATGGATGTTGGCCTTTATGCCCGGAAATTTCAGATATGACGTTCTTTAGTAAAAACGCAGTAGATTCTTCATACGATGTCCGTTTTTAATGAGCATCCCCAATTCGGAATCCAGAAATCGCTGGCTACACCCTTAGGAAGGATTTAGGTTTTGAGCTCGTTTCGATCGTCAAACGAACAAACAGTAACCTTCTAGGAACTTTTTACCTGAAAATTCTGACAGTTTTCATCTTGTAGTTCATTTAAGGTTTGGGCCATACCTCTTTGACCGTTGCTCGGAATGAGATGCCCTTTTAGTATATTGTAGTAGACACATTGGAAAACATATGTTGTTGATAACATTTTGCCCAATTTTATACCCATTGCCACGTTTTGGCAGGGTGATTATGATGATATATCAAAAGGTGGGTATTAACCAATGTTAGGTTTTTGTTATATTCCAACCAATTTTAGGTTTTTGTTATATTCCAACCAATATTGAGATTTTTGATGCAACCAACATTGGTAATATGTTATTCAATCTCAACCAATCATTGTTGGAGATTTAGCTTTGCATTTAGAGTGACGATGACTTAGTGTTTACACGAAGGTGTGATGCTTCGACTAAGTGCATTCGCACACGACTTGCCATGCCTTTTGATAAATCAACGTTATTCAATCTAGTTCTGAATATTGATATAAATTAACTCTATAAATTAAACAGGGAATATAAAGAGGAATTAAGTTGCTCTATACTAGTATGGAATCTATCTAGGAGCATTAGCATCCACTCGGGAACAAAGATATGTTCTGGATGTGTATTATGTATATTAGAGATCATCTGGGAAAGAGTTGTAATCAACACCAGTGATATTATGAGGACAATGTTGCTCTATACTAGTGATTAATTCATCTAGGAGCTGTCCTATCATTGTAGAGGAGTGAGCACTGAGTTGTACATCACCAATGTTGTATGTAGAATATTGAGAGCTCAGCTGGATGAGGCTCTAATATCATATATATATATGTTTTTTAGAGAGAGTACAGGATCAGTATGAGATGCCTGTAATGAGTGTTTGATATTTTAATTCTCTTGCGGAATATAAAATATACATTTTATGCTTTTGACATCTCCAGTAGCATATACAAAATTCCATTATTCTACACTTCTACAGCTGGGCAGAGGCGACTTTACAATTTTATCATTTGTTAAAAATCCACCATCTACATTAAGTTCCCTACTTAGTGTGGTACAGTAATGTGCCGCAGTAAGCATTGGATGGTGATTTTTACAAAACATAAATAATATAACCTAATTTGATCGGTTAGATTTTACCAGAAATTTTTTAATTGATTTGAGTTGATACTTTGCGACGTCGAGTAATCGTCTGAAGTTGAATGACCTCTGAAGCAGAACTGGCGCAGAGAGCTTTGTATGAAGAGCATAGACTGATGAGGCATGACTAGAATATGGTAGAAGGACCAACTGGCATGAATACTGCCTATTTGGTGAGTTTGAGCCCGTTTACGCATAAAAGGAAATCCTTTTTCTTTTAGAATTTGGAAACTAAATTGCTATAAAAGAGATGTGAAACTCACTTTTTTTAACCGACCACCTCTCTTTTCCCTTTCTCTCTAGCGTCGATAGCAACAGATCCTCCTTCTTCTCGTCGGCACATCAACACCGGTCATTGGATTCCGACCAAGTCCAGCCAAATTCCGGCAAGTTTTTTTTTTTACGTAAATTGAGTTGTTCACGGTTTTTATAAAATCAAAAAATTATATATTTTTTTGTTTACGTGAACAGTAAATTCACGGATTTTGATTTTTTTTAACGTGAGTGCTCAGGTTTATAAAAAAAAAATCAGCCAATATTATTCTGACTCTCACTGCATATTTAGGTCTTCAAGCATCCTTCTTGCAGCAACAAGAAGATCTTCAAAACATTAATTCTTGGACCGATATCACCAATTGCTAGTGACATTACCCAAAACATGTAAAAGTTAGTTTACCATTTATCTTCTTCTTTTTATACATATATATTATTTTAGTAGATATGTGTAGATTCATGAGTATTAGAATCACTAGAATTACTGCTTTTCTGCAATTCTGCTACTTTTTCTGAAATTTTTTGTATCTTTTTTTTTTTTTTACTGGGTATCAAAATAGAGATATTGTTGAATTTTCAGTCGTCTTTCCAAGATGTCATATGATGGCAATGATTGTGATTCTAGTTATGGTGAAGATGACACCTTGGTGATTAAGAATACATCTAATATGGATGATCAGTTTTTTGTGGTGCTTCATAAGCCTATTACAAGTCCTTCTGATCATCAATTTCGCTTGCTCGTGAATCCCAATGATATTACTAGAACAAGGGTGATTTCTCCATAGATGACAATCCGATTTTGTTTACAAGGAGGACATTATCCTGCTTCTTTGGTGGACTTTAGAATTGCTCGAAGGCCTCTGGAAGACTTCTCAGGATGGCCAAGACATATGCTTGGTCATGAGCACGTTCAAACTATGCTAGATAGGGTACAAATTACTGAGGCTGTGAAAGCATCTGGCGAACTCTATATTTATCATGACATTCAGAGTCTTGTGGCTTTAGTTTCTCGATGGTGTGTGCCTACCCATATATTTATATGTAGATGGGGAGAATTTACTATTACTTTAGAGGACGTAGCATCTCTGTTGCATCTTCAAGTTATAGGTAATATTTTTGTTGAGTTATCAGAGAAGGAACAAAAGATGTGTACGACTTCAGTTCTTAAGATGGTTGAACTCAATGATGCATCGAGTAGTCCAGGTGATTGTTACGCTCGATGGATAAAATACTGGTGGTTAGTGAAGAAAGATCCAAATAGACCTGATAATGGTACATTGACTATATATGCTTTCTTGTCATTGTGGCTTTCCAGATATATATTTGAAGATGGTTCTCCGTTGAAGCCGTTCATAGCTCTTATCGCTATAAAACTGGCGCAAGGTCATAAACTTTCCATAGGTAGATTGTTTCTAGGCTTTTATATTCTCATTTGGAATCTTTGTTTGTTGATATTAGAGCTTCTAACGGTTATATGAAAGGTTAATCATATGTTAACACATAGTTCCTTCAAGCATGGTTGTGGGAACACTTCAACAGCTATGCACCTTCTCCTCGTACTTCATCTCCAGCAAAGGGAGTAAACTCTCATAATACTTTTCCAGAAGGATGTGCTAATAATTCCAGGATATTACACTGGTCCAATAAGATGACACGGCCCAAGGTACAACTTGTTGCATTGCTAGATGATGAATGTGAATTTGATTTTCATCCATGGGGACCGATTCCTCCTCATATTGCTCAGTTAACTACTTTTGATGTTAATCCTGGCATTGAGTTATTCTCTGGTGCAAACCTCAATGATGGTGAGATGACTTTTATGTTGAGTAGTACACCTGCTTACATAATATCTGTGGTGCATAGTAAATATCTAGTAGAGAAGTATAATATCGACAGAGCGTCTTGTCAAATGGGCTTCGATCAGGGTACCCCTTCTTGTCGAATTGAGAAACCATCTGCGAAAGAACTTATGTCTCATTTGGATTAGACTCACATAGAAGGAAGTAGGTATCTATCTCTACCTCCGGATGGAAATACATTCGTGACTTCAGGTTATGTAACTTTCTGGAACCAGCAAGACGAGCACCTTTGTATATGCGGATCCACCACCAGTACGTGGTCCTCCTACTCCAGAAATAATAGCTAATCACCCAAGATTGAAATTTCTCCCTGGAGATAAGCGTAAACTATTCTCAAACCCTTCACGGGTAAATGTTTCTTTCTATTTTTCTTTTGTAGAAATAGATTGACTGTATTCTGATTAAACTATCGACCTTTATTCTAGGATGACCGTTTCGTGAGACCTTGCAATAGTGTGGAGTTTGTTGACATCGAAGAAAGTCCCTATCTTAGAGAGATAAGTAGTAAAAATCGAGAAGACAGAATGCTCTCAAATACTGTGAATCCTTCTTTTACCTCTTCGGTTAGTTGTAGATGTTTGGATCTTGTAGAATTTTCTTCTTTTC
The DNA here is from genome assembly GCA_023531435.1 of Papaver californicum. Lineage (NCBI taxonomy): Eukaryota > Viridiplantae > Streptophyta > Magnoliopsida > Ranunculales > Papaveraceae > Papaver > Papaver californicum. The sequence goes on from JAJJMC010013110.1 coordinate 108,678, forward strand.
GTATTTAAGAACGTGAAATGAAACTTTATTTATCTTAATTCCAGGGTTTTGCTCGTTCGAGTCTTGATGGTCTTCGGTTTACTTCACAAGAAGAAACAATCATTGTTGACGATGAGAATCTTGAGCTAAGTACTCTGCCTTTTATGATTATTCATCGTGATATTCAGAAGAAATATAAATATCCATCATTATTGCTATTTTTAGGAGGAGATTCCATCTAGTAACAAGGCGATAAGATTCCACAAGCTCCCTCGGAAGATGAGGACGAAAGTCAACACGATTACGAAACAGGTGAAGAGAATGATGACTAAAATCACAATAATGGTGATTCTAGTTCTCCAAATAACTTGAAAAACCCCCAAGTAAGTTCTCCTCTTGTATTATCCTCGTAATAGCATAAACTTGTCTCTTAATGGTGGAATGAATAAAAATTTATGTGAATGAATGAAAATTTTTATTATGATTTTTATTATAGGGAGAAAAAAAATATATCTAAAGAGTGCAAAAATCGTAATTGACTCAGTAACTAGGATCGATTTAATATAAATGTCCGAGTCAAAAAAAATTATCCTTAGTGGTCACACAGTTTTTCACACATGTTTAACATTAACTAAAACCTAAGTTACCTAACCCTCTCATCGTTTTCTCCTGACCCTTACCACCATTACAAAAATCCAGTCTAAACTCCAAGATGAAATACACTCTACAACAAAACAAAAATATTAAATTGTGATAGTTCGTTGATTAAGTAGTGGTAGTGTACACAAATCACTATCTGTTTCATAGGTTATAGAAATCTATATATTATTTATCGATCACCGTTGTTACCATTCAAAGAAATTAAAAGAAATTATCCGTGATAAAGTGAAAAATCTGGTTTTAGGAACCTGTCATATAATAGACAACACTTCCATCTTGATTGAATGGATCCGTACAGTTAAAATCAATTGTCGCAACATTTTTTCCTCTTTGCCGAAAATCTCTGGACCATGATCCCAAGTGTCTATCTGTTGGTGATACTTAGATTTCTCCACCTATTACATTGTTTATTCATTTGTTGTGTGGGCTTATGTGGATTTGTTTTCTTATATGCACGGAATAGTTTCACATTTCTAATGGTTACAATGGAAAGAAAAAAATTTAGCACCATTAATAAAAGTTTACATTTCGGTAATGGTAATTAGGGTTAGAGAGAAGAACAACACTAGGTAGGAGACTACGTTTGATGGTGACTCGACAAATATGTGTAAAATTCGTGTGGCTAGAAAAGGGTAATTTAGTTCAACTCATATATATATGTATATATATAACAAGGTTTAAATAGTGAGTTGGCTAAGATTTTTGATTTTCTCGGATCCTTTTTTGCTCTCCCGCTAATAAAAATCTTTTGTTAAAGTTCGTCGTTAGAAAAATTTCAGATTTAGGGTCTTTATTGAAAACGCCGTAAAATCTTCATACGGAATCCATTTTCGATGATCTAACCAACTTTTTCATTCCCAGAAGATGATCTATCTCCCATCACGGAGGAATTTGAGTTTTGAGCTCATTCAAAGCCTCAAAAAGATGAAACAGTAAAAAGTCAGGAAGAATTCAACAATTTTTCAGCCATTAGATAGTTTACCATTTCGATCATATCTCTAGCTCACTTATCCGATTGATGGGAAATTTTTGATATGTTATAGAGGACATCCATACTAAGAGTTTGGTATATATATATATATCATCCATAAATTCATCACCAATTGCTCCTAGCTCATAATTCGTACAAGGCAGCGTAAAATTATGTCTGACGGGTTTGGTGCAATAACGCCTTTTATGTGTTTTAACCTATTTTCTTGTGTCTTGGATGCTTGATAATGAACCTTTATGTCATTAGTACCTTTTTCCTCTGAAATTTATAGTTGGTGTTTGGATTTTATGCTCGGAATACTCTAACTCATGAAAATGGTGCTCCTAAGATCATTGCTGATGGCTTCATTGAATATCCTAATGCTGGCCTTCCTTTCAATCCTTTATTCAGTTAGCCTTTTCCATCTTATGTATTAGTTGGTGGCTTCAGTGTTCCTAACGAATATGTAAAGTTGTATACTCAAGTGTGGTAAAAATATGGTCACATTGCTTCTACCAAAAAGAGCAAGTTATATTCTTTTCTGGCAAGGCGTGTAGAATAGTATTGCGTGTTGTTTATGAGATGTGTACTGCAGCGAGGACCACCATCTCGGATGAAATATTGGATGATTGGGAAGTTCATTTAGATACCTCTGAGCTTTACATCTTTAACGTTGAATGGCTTCCTCGAGAGATTGATGCTGTTATAGAGTCCCGAGCTTCCGCAATTGCGACTCCTTCCAGTGATTCTATTATGCAAGCAGAGGCAAAAGTCGTAAGATTGACTCAAGAGTTGGAGTTAGAGAAGAATGCTCTTGTTAACATGAAGAAAGCTTAATATGATGGGCAAAAGCCGTTCTTAGATGATTTTCCTTAGTCACGTTCTTTATTTTCAAAACCTTACATGCTTTGAGAGAAAAAGGGTTTTGCTTAGACTGTTGACAGACGGAAGATTCTATTTAGTTTGAATTCGTTTTTCTTTTGAGCTTGAATATGTAGGCTTTTAGTCAATATAATTGCAAAGAATTTCTTTTGGAATGATATGAATTTATTGAATTAATAAAGTTGATAACTTGATTAATGATAGCGAATTTGACAACTGAATGCAAAATGTATTGCATACATTTTGGTGGGATTAAAATTACAAATAAACATGAAAAATCCATAAATGCTTCAAACATCAAATGCCTCAAATGCTCGAGTCGTCAAATGCCTTAAACGCCAAATGCTTCAAGCGTCAAATGCCTCACGGTCAAATGTATTGAACGCCAAATGCTTCAAGCGCCAAATGCCTCACGGTCAAATGCCTTGAGCCATTTTTCTTGTATTTCCGCCTCTACAGTAGGATGATACAGCTGTTAGCAGCTCAATCTGGGCCGAACGTCTCAACCTGAGACGCGGATAGCAAACCCTCGGAGGGTTTGCCATATCCATTTTCTTGGTTTTCCCATCCCACTGAAGAGCCATAATTGGCATTTTGGCCAATATACCAATCCCACTAGAGTTTGTCTAAGTGGGTGGAGTTGATGGTGGCATTTGTGACTTGGGGTTGACAGTGGTGTAGAGACATGTCATAACTAGAAGTCTATCAAGGGATGGGATTGACTGGATTTCTATCTGGACTTAAACTTAAATACTAGGCTAGAATTTTTATTAAATATAAAATAGGCTTAAAAAAAGAACGAGTTTTTTGAAGACCAGCCCATTTTAAGGGGATCATTAAGTGATTAGTCCATCCATTATATAATGCTAACCGGTGTTATCGTGTTACTAAATGACTAAGTTGTCCTTTAATTATTTAAATTATGTTATTATCCTTATAAGTATTTTATCTTTTATTTTACTATTTTTTTCAATAATTATTATTTATTTATAAGTTCAACTAGTTTTTATTTTAATATTTCATAGTCGAACTTCAACCTGTTATTCATATGTGAAGAACAAATTGAAGTATCCTCCTAAAATACTAAAATAAAAACTAGTTGAACTTATAAATAAACAAAAAGGAGTTAAAAAAATACTAAATGAAAAGATAAAATACT
>JAJJMC010013110.1:127327-241120 GCA_023531435.1 Papaver californicum
CGAGCTCTTGCTAAGATTTTAGACGCTTAAGCCCGTTTTTCTTGTAGTGATGGCCAAAATCCAAATGTTAAAATCATTTGTGATATAAATATTGTGACAAACACTTTAGCAACACCTAAAACTGCTACAAATCAACTATTGATTACAACAATGTTCGGATTTTAGAATAGGTCTAAATCTTCAACTTCCTATTCTAACTGTTTTCGGCATGTAAGCATTCCATGAAAATAAGACGCCGATAATTTCTAGTACAAAAAATCGTAAATCCAAGGTTTCATATTTTTTATGACACCTTGTGCACGGAGATGCTCTAAGATCAGGTCATGGAAATAATCCAATTAGACCAAACAAGTTATGAACCAAGAGATAAAAGACATGCGGTAAAGAGAGAAAAATCAGCAGAATAATGACAAAGGTAACGAACTATTAAACAAAAAATATCAACAAAAAAAAAACTAACTACACAAAAAACTAAAAAATCTATCATTTGATGTCCTCATTGTCGACTTAGAAACACTGATGCATCTTCCCACAGAGTTCCCAATAATCGCTCATTTGCTAAGGAAGAACCGGAAAGACATTAAAAATAAAAAGAGCAAAGAGGCCAGAGAAACAGTTACAGAAAAAGCAAACTGGTTGATTTATATACCCAGGGCCCAGGGGATTCGGTTCATTACACATGAATTTCAAATAGGCTAATGGTTACGTAACTTGTATCACACACTGATTCATGCACTTTACACCCAAAAAGTAGTATCAGGTAAATGGACCACCATCTCCTCTACGTGCTCAAGTTACACCATTTCAGCTGTCTTTGACTCACATATCTCTATTATCCTCAGTTTTACATATTTAGCTCAATGCAAACTCAAGCCAGTACCTAACCTCGTTTAAGAGTGAGTTAACAGAACTCCGTACCCTGGTCTCAGGATGTCTGCAACAATTCCTTGATATCAAATCCTTGAAGCTGGAATTACATAAACAAAAATCAGACGCCCTTTAGGTTTCATTGGTTTTGACCATCAAAATAAAATAATACAGCGTACTTCACAAATCCATAGTACAGTCCCTAGTACGAATTGTGGTAGCACGTAGATCAGAAATGACATTACACCGGTTACAAAGTGTTTTTCTAGTTTTGAAGGTGCAAGTTCGAAAACTTAAAAAGTATGATTCGTAGAAGAGTAGTTGCCATTCTATACAGTCAAGTGACTAAAATTAGCTTTGAAGGATAGAATTTGTATAAGGACTCAAAATGAGAGCTCAAGACAGCTCACTAGACATCAGGCAAGTTTAAGAAAACCAAGAAAAGAAACTGATTGCTTTTACCACAAGAAAGGTGAGAACCAAGATAACGCCAGAATTCCAGATTGCATGTATCGTGATGGGTGTTAAAAGATTGCGTGTTTGGGCATATGAGAAACCCAACGCAGTCCCTGTTACAAAGAAGAAGTTAAGCACAGAGGTTAACCCCCAAATACTAAAAAAATACCTTATCAAGCAATATTTACACTACCTAAAACAAAGAGCTGAGGAAACTCCCCAGGAGCCAGATGAGCAAGAGCAAATGCTGCAGCTGTTAAAAGGATTGAAACTGGTGTTGAAAACCTGCAGGAAGTCAGGAACTATTGAGTCAGAAAAGGAAAGATACAAACAAGGATTAGATGAAAGTGAATGTTCGATTTATAGGTAGGCAGACCCTGAGACTCAACTACCACGTTACTACATCAGATAAATAGAAAAAGAAAACTAGTGACATTGTTCTGTAGCCGAATGATCAAAAAATTATAAGCAGCTCAAGTTTATAGCTTTCACAGATCATATATACTGGTTACCCACTTTTTACAGATAATATCAACCAGTTAAAGAAATATGCCAAAATAGTGACATTGTTCTGCATGAGAAAGTGAAGTACAGTTGCAAAGAGCCCTCCTTCAGCATTTGGTCTGAAAATGCACACCCATGAAAGAGTAAGCACTATGCACTACATTCTTCCCCAGAAACGCTTTTTTCACAAAAAATCATAGGCTAGTTTTCTTTGAGAACAGTTTTCTAATTTCTCCAATCTTAACCTTATTCCATCTTGTTTCAATTAAAGTTTATCTTTCTAACACATTTCTAGTTTCGATGTAAGTTATAACTTACAAAATAAGCGGTCACTATGACATGATAACCTGAGTGATCAAGTTGTTATTAATTTCATACTTTGAATTTTTTATTTTAAACCTCCATTCTGTAGGTGATATAGTATCCCAGAAAGGAAAATGTGCAGGCAATATGGTTGCTGTAGGTCAGCAGTCTGAGTATTTATCACCGAAAGAATTTTAATTGTCGAGGATGAAAATTTACCACTTAGTAAGAGACACCATCAGAAACCCTCGAAACACAGTCTCTTCAAGCACTGGTGCCAAAACCCCCGTGATGCCTACTAGACAAGCAGTACTGTCCACAAAAAATGTACATAAAATGAATACCAACTCAACTAGTGACCAACTGAGCATTATTACACAATTATATATACTCTTCAGACTGCTGTCTGTAATTCAAACCAGGTTAATGTGCTATAATTAAGGCAGTACCTAATACCAGAAGAACCAATCAACGGTTGTAAACGAACTAGAGCATCTGTCTGAAGAAAGTTGTTAACAGATCATTAATTTCATGCTAGAAACAGGTTACATGTAAATTCAGGTAACCTCAACAACATAAAAATGAAAAGATTATATTATGATAAGGTCCATATCCAACCTCTCTTTCTGGGTTGCCACTGCTAAACAAGGCCATGGCTACACCTGTTAGTGCAATGGCACCGATGGCACCACCAATACCAATTCCTGCCCACAAAAGCCACCCTTTCTGTAGATTAAAGGGTTCCTTGAAATCTGAAACAATTTCGTCCATCTCAAAGTATCAACACATTATTCTTCTATTCCAAAAGAGGTGAGAAAAAAGGTAAGTTCTTCAAATGACTGCCAAAATAGAGATAAGTCATGGATTATAAATTTTTCTGAAACATGAGAAAAATTATTATGTTTCTGCTACTAAGGTCCTGAAATTATACAGTTGCTGCCATGCAGCGTCATGTTGTCTCAGTTAACCTAATTAGAAAGTAGACTAGAAATTCCAAGAGTTACCACCTTTCGAAAAAATTTCAGTAAAGGTTGTTACTTTAGCCAGTGATGATGTTGTTATTGAGCTTGATATCTAACCTAATTAGACAGTAGATCACAAGTTCCTAGACCAATCACCCTTGTGGACATTTTTTAGTAGAACTTGATATTTTGACCTTTGATAAAGTTTGGAAGGCATAAACATACCGTAACTGAAGATGTCATTTGGAAGAGGTCGAAAAGTGTTTGTTAGAGCATACAAAACTCCAAGTACAACTGCAGTGGCGATGCTGTAGAGACATGAGAGAAAGATTTTATAAACATACTCACTTGTGATTAGGATTCAACATAACGGAGAGAGATACTCAGTTAACTGATAACAATTAAGAAAAGGACTCGACATTAGAGGAAACGACAAGAATGATGCTTACAATTGGTCCAGAAACAAGATTTCTGCCTTCTCATCCAAACTAAGCTCTCCAATGTTCAAGCCTAGGTACGGTACAAGTGCTGCCTCTACCAATCCTGTCAACACAAAACTGCCTGGGTAAGCATTAGTTTCACTCACAGAAGCTACATATTTCTGAAAACCAAATCCGTCATGCTACATGGTGATTAAACTATTTCAGTTAATGACAAAGGACAATCAGATATAGATTGCTTTACAGAAAGGCACCTTAATCCGCATGCAACCATCGTAAGAAAAACTGTGCGCCATTTCCAAGGCACATCCCATCGTTTGAGAATTTTCCATTTCTCCTCAGTTTCCTGAATAAAACAAATTTCGATTAAGATTACTTTTCAAATTATCAAAATACTAACGACCCGTTTTGGAATGCCACATTAATTTTCTAAAAATTAAAACCTTAAATTTAGAGGATTGTGAAAATCCCACCTTTCCTAGAGATTTCCTGTCAGACTCTTCTTTGCCACTATAATAACAGATAGAACTAAACCTTCTGCCAGAAACTGTAGAAGTCTTCCTAGTTGAAAACCCCAATCGTTGCCATTTCTCAACTGAAAAAGAAGGGGAGAGAATTGGGTGTCTTTTAAATTGATCGTTTAGTCTTGGAGCTGGGAATTTAGGGTAACAAGAGATATGGAGGAGTGATGATTGAGTAGGAGATAATGTTATCACTGCTGAAAACATTTTTGAAAAAGAAAAGAAAAACTCCAATTCCGCAGTTTGAGAGAAGAAAGCGGAATAGAAATTGGGAATATAGGATAAAAGTCATAAAACTAAAATAATTTTGGGGTTACTTGCAGAGCTAGAACCTTAGAGTTATATAGTTATTTGTTATGAACCCCCTATATGTTTTTGTTTTCACATTACTACTTTTTGACGATGCATTGCATGGGGAGGTTGTATGCAATTGCATAACGAATTTAATGGGCAATAACCTGTGGGTTAAGATAAATTAACGCGTAATAGCATGGAGGTATAATATCTTAGAGCGTCCACGTTCTCACGATTAAATCCTAAAGTAAACCTATATTTAGTCGTTGAATTAATTATAATGGGACGAAATATAACTAAATTTAATAAAAATTTTTAGGGTTTAAGACTAAAAATAGTCCAAAATCCAAAGCAAAGCCAAATTTAATGGGCGGAGGTATAATGAATGTTCGATGGCAGACGTGAGTGTAATAAACGTTTGATGGCATGCACAAATCATATTAATGTTTGATGGTGGAGCATTGATCTAATGTCCGCCCAACCAACAGACGTCATTTATAATATCCGCCCAACCAATGTTTGATAAAATATCCGTCGATATCGGGCGTTGATATAATGTCTGCCCAACCAACATACATTATTTATATTTACGTCCACATTCAAGCGTCAACTATACTTACGTTTGACTATATTTTCTTCTTCCATCGTTGTACTTAACCACCTAGAAGAATAAAAAAATTTAGTATTTTCACTTGGTGTTTGCTTTTTATTCCTTTCATACTGCGGATGCTTTTGAAGTATTTTTTTTATTATCACATTTGAATAATAAGTAAATTTTCTGTTAGGCAACAACTAATAGATTTAGATTTTATAAAAATAAAATAAAATATCATTTAGTCAGATTTATATTTTGATATATTTTTAATATAAACATCGACAAATGTTAACTTGTATACCCATATACCCCAAATTAAGGATGATTAAAATATTATTTTGCATTGGATGTTACAATCCTTCTTGGGTAACTTAAAATTATTAGGAATTAGATTTTATTGTTTCCAGAAGGAGATACTTCAACTAATACCCTTGTAAATCTAATCTTATCTTATATTGCTATCCAACCCCATCAAGTTTTCTCCTTCTCTATTTAGTAATGAGAAAACAATAGTAAATCCTTTTGTTTTGACTTATCTCATGGAAGAAGATAAAAATATCAAGTTACGTTTATCTCTTTTCTTTTTTACTCTTTGATTCTTTCTCCCGTTTTGTTCTCCCTATGATCTTGTCGGTCTTTTACTGCTCTTAGTTGAAACTTCTTCCAACTAATGAATACCATCCCAACCAAAAGGTTAATTACAAGTTTTATTTTGTTTTGTTCTGATGGTTTGGGGTTTTTTGTTTGAAAATTATTTGTTGAATCTCCAATTCAAGCGATTTGAAAGCATGTGTTTGTCGAGTGCAAAATGATCAATGAGTTTTCTGAGTTTAATATCTAGGGTTCTGGAATTTTGGGGTTTTTAATTAAAATTCAAGTTCTTTTTTAATGTGATGATAGAGGTAGTTGGTTTATCATTCCAATTTGTTGATTATCAACTTCAATAATACAAACTTTGAAATTTCTCTTAGTCATATTGTATTTGTTGAAAATGAAGAGTTAGGGTTCCATCACAATTCTTTTTGCTTTCTTGTTACTGGCCAAAACTTGATCATGTCAAAAGAGGAAAAAAAAAGTTTTTTTTGCATCCGAAAGAGAAATTAATGATAACCTATATAAGCTAAAGAGGATTAATGATTCAATGGGAGGGAGGTTTTTAACTGGGAGATATGATTGTGGTTTTAAAAGAGAAAATATAACAAAAGGGTTGTGGAAGGAAATTTAAGATAGAGAGTAAAGAAGAAGAAAGAGAAAGTAAAATTACAGTCAAAGTTTTAAATTTCCTTAGGGCATCCACAGTCACACGATCAGACTATAAGACTAAAGATCAAAAAAATTAATCTTTAGTCCGGTCTAAGAACAGTCGTGTTTAGTCAAGCGGCGATCTAGCAATACGCTTGGGGTGGGGCGGTATCGCTTGAAAAGACGGACGAAGTCCTAGAATTACGCTTGCTCGAGACGGTCTCCATGCGTAACGCCCGATGTGGGGCGGAATCCTAACGTAACGCCTGTGTTTAGACGGTATCCTAAGATCACCCAGAAGCACACCTGATGGGGCGAAGTCCTAGCATCGCGCCTGGAGGATTTGCACTTATGCGAATAGAACGTGTGAGTAGAATGGGACGAGCGGTACCCTAGCGTCCCGCTTACAAAACCCAAGCGAAACACTAGAGTACCGCTTCACTACGTTAGATTAGTTAAGTTAGATTAGTTATCAGTAACTTATGTCTTAAGTTAGATTAGTTAGCTTAGTTACTTAGCTTAGTTACTTAGCTTACAGTAACTATGTCTTACTTAGTTAAGTTAGATTAATTAGTTATTTTCATGCGGACTCTTATAGTACCGCTTAGGACATAAGATTAATTAATGTGTTAGTGTTAAGTTAGATTAGTTACTTAGCTTAGTGTGTTAGTGTTAGTATTAGTGTTAGATATAAGCTTTATTAATTTGTTTAGTGTTAGTGTTAGTATTAATATATTTAATTTAGCTTAATTAAGTTTATGTATAGGCAGAGTGCTAGCAGCACGTTAGATACCAGGCGAAGTGCTAGTAATACGCTCCAACTGAGCGGTGTTTCAGCAACACGCTTGTGTGTGGGCGTGATCCTAGTACCCCGTTTTATCAGACGAAGACCTAGCATAACGCTTGATCAGGCGAACTACTAGCATATCGTTCGTGTTTCTGAGCATTGTCCTATAATAACGCTTAGCTCTGGGCGAATTCCTACGACGCCGCTTGATCATAATGTTTAGTCGTCGATTGAAGATTACTTTTCATCAGCTACAGTTGATTTCAGCGATTATCGACTTCTTTTAATCGCACAATTGCATTTGGTTTTTTTGGATTAAAGATCAAAAGTAATCTTTGATCAGTGTTTTCGTCGCATGATTGCAGTTACTCTTAATGACGTGCCTTTTATCTTTTATGCCAACTAAGTTTGCCATATGAGGCGGGTGCAGAGTGGAGTGGTAAAATGGATGTGGAATAACGTTTTCCTTCAAAAAAATATAAGCTTTAAAGAATAAAAATAGAACTGACATTTCTAATAAAAACTAGGGCTGCACAGGAACCGAAAGACCGGATCGGAATTGACGGGACCGTACCTTGAACGGACTGTACCGAGGGTACAGGGTACATGGTACATGTACAAAAAATGAGAATCGAGTACAACCGGGTACAGGGTACAGGTATTACCTAGGAACCGACATGTACCAGACCGATTGTACCGAGTATTATTAATCGTTGATCAGATTTTATAGTTTTAATCTCATCCGTCCCTTTCTAGGTTAGGTTACTCACTCCGTCGTTCGATCTATTTTTCTCTTCTACTTCATTTCATTTCGTCTGTTTTACTGTGTAGTGTGAAGAAGAAGAAGAGACTTCTTCTGTGTACTCGACAGTCAGCCCTATCGTAAGTAGATTTGATTCATTTAATTCACACCATAAGTAGATTCACATCATGTATTTGGGACAAATTTATGAGGGTTGTTTATTTACTAGTTACGGTTTTAATCATCAAATCTTCATTTTTTAGGGTTCATCCACTCTGATTTCTTAGGATTTATGAAAGCTCAACTCTGATTTATCTCATCAAATCTCCAACTCACCAACTTATTAGGTATGTGCTTCATTCTGAGTTACAATTTATTAGGATCATAAACTAAGTTTTTTTTTAAATTTGGGTTTTCAACTGATCTATGTTTAGGTAATTTGGCGGTTTGTTTGATTAGGTCAAAGTAAGTAAAATCCATGACCTACATATTATACTGGGGTCACTAATTTCTTTATAATTCTCTTTTCAGGCATATATCACCTGGTACTTGGAAAAAAAGATTTATATTTCTTTCTCTCAGGAAAAACTCGGGCTAGGAGGGGTTTTGTTACTAATCCACGAAGTATTGTTGAAAGGGTATGTACATAAGTTAAACTCTAATGACTGATGATGTGTTTTACTGATCCATTTATTGATTGGAGGTTCTGTGGTTTTCAGCTCATTTAGTTAATTATTAGAACAAAGAAGAAGAATGTTGAAGGGGATTTTAAGGAAAACAGAAACCTAGAATTACATTTTAGGGGATTTTAAGGGGATTTCATTGAAAGCTTTACTTTCTTGAATCTCATTATGAAACCCCCAGTAAAACCTTTACATTCTAACTCTATGTTGGTTATTCTTCTTTTTTGTCTTTTTTGTGTGCGTGTTTGTCTGATGGAAGTTACTGTATACATTTCATAATGAGATTGAACTGCTAGCAGCACTTAAACTTTCTGCCAACTTTTAAGTTTTTTCATTTAAGGTGCAATATGTAACAGGAACTTGAGGCATTACATTTTTACTTCAAGAAATTTTACATATATCATTTGTCTATACAAGCTTTGCACGTTTCTTTTGTTTCGTTTAACTTTTAAATAGAGTAGTAAACTTTTGTTGATTGCTGTGTAATTGTTAGTTCGAATATCACATATCAATTTTACGCACTATATGTTTATATGGGCGTCAACAGTTGGATGTCTCATTTTCATTCTAGTACTGGAAAGGAAGTTTCCATCCATTAAAAGGAAATTGAATGAATATCTCTAACCACTAAACATTAAGCCGTGATTTGATTTTAATTTTTTTTAAAAAGGTACGGGTACAAGAACCGAACCGAGAGTAGAGGGTACATGGTACAGGTACACGGGTAGAGAATCGACCATAGGGAGGTACGGGTACAGGGTTCTACCAAGAACCGAGCCGAACCGACCTTTTTGCACCCCTAGTAAAAACCAAATCAGATTTCCAAAAAAATTCAAATATCAAAGAAGCATTCTAACACCCAAGTAAAAAAAAGAAGTTACTTTATTCTTCTTTAACTTGTATCCCAGGATACAAGTTGACAAGACCCTATAAATAAAATAAAGTGTAAATTATAACCACGGATTTGAATTCATGAGTAATATATGAGTATTTTATTTTATTCAAAATGGATTTTATTGATAGAATTAACTAGTTACAACTGGTTTCTTCTTAAGAAAAACATCTTTATTGTCTTAAGGTAAATCTGATAAAATTCAAAACTGACATAAAACCTCTAGCTTTCTTAGCTAAGAAATCTGCAACTCTATTCCTACGTCTATTGATAAACTTAAAGGACCATAAAACATGATTCTTCAAAATAAATTTAATATTAAGTGTAATTCTTTGATTTCTCCAATAAACATAAGAAGTTTGTTCATTGATTAATTTTATTAAATCTTTATTATTAGACTCAAAGATTGTTGATCCAATCCTTTGGTAGTAGCCCAGTAAGAATAACGGGATCAAAACAATATGAGTCCATGGGTTATATATGAGTATTATAGGTATGGGTTATATATGAGTATTATATTATGGGGAGGGGCTATATGTGAGTATTATAGGTATGTTCGTATTAAAGAGAGTGCATTATATGTGAGTATTATAGGTCTTTGGGTATTAAAGAGCGTGCAATCGCAATGTAAGAATAACGAGATCAAAACTTCCTAAATATTTTTTAGAATTTTACAACTTCATCTAAACATAGATTTTAGGTTGATTCTCAACAAACCGTAGGCAAAAGAATCCCAAAAACTGTACAACCAAAAAAAAGAATAATGAATCCAGTGGGTCTCATACGAAAGTTGTAGGACCCACCATAAATTTAAAGTTTGTGAGAGGGACGTTTTTGGAGGTATTTTTTTCGTAATACATCAAGAATTTTTAAGTAATCTTAATTGAGTGTCAATTTTGTAAATCCTATAGTTATGGTTTCTTAATTAGCATTAATAATCTGTTTTAGGTAAATACTTCTTTACGTAGTTGATATCGTCTTTAATCAGTGTGCACAAAATCGTTACTTTCATGTTTGCTATGGGTCACGATTATATATGGAAGCTATTCGAATATAATTTAGATTTTTGTTAATTCATTTCAATAGTCTATCGATTTTTAGAGTTACAGTTTGAATAGAACATTTATCTTGTAAAAACGATGAGTTTGGGAAGATGAAAACTTATTATTACAATTTGTATTACAAGGTTTTACAAGAACAATTAAATTGATGTAATACAAAAATACAAATTTGGCTAACAAATCTCCGAAATAATCTCCTACCAACTTTAGCTAATATTTTTCCTAACATAGTTAACTATCTAGTATCTCCTACTACTCCCCCTCTAGTGAGCATGAAGACCACGAATGACAACTTGCAAGAAGCAACTTAAACTTAGAACGTCCAAGTGCTTTGGTAAAGATATTGGAGAGCTGGGAAGGTGTGCGAACATGATAACTAGCTATAACACCGGGATGAATCTAATCCCGTGCGTACTGACAATCAATTTCAATATGCTTGGTGAGCTCATGAAAATCATGACGGGCAGCAATATGAAGCATAATTTGACTATCACATTAAAGACGCATGTATTGAGAATGAAAAATACCAATAGAGTTCAACAACGTTTTCAACCATGTGAGATCACTACTAGTATAAGCCATGGAGCAGTATCCAGCTTCAACGGAAGAACGAGAGATAATGTGTTGCTTCTTTTTCTTCCATGATATAAGAGATCCACTCAAAAATATAAAGTATCCAATAAGAGAGCGATGATTAAGAGAACATGAATCCCAATCCGAATCACAATAAGTAATATGTTGAAAATTGTTATCCATGCGTAAGAAAATCCCCCAGGATGAGCCTTGAGATAACTAAGAACTCGTACAACATCATCCCAATGAGATATCCTTGGAAACTGCATAATTTGATCTACAATGAACTAAATAAAAAAGTTCGGTATGGTTGATAGTTAAGTAAATAATACGCGCCCAATGAAACTGTGATACTGGTGATAGACACATTTTTGTGTCTAATTGTGCTCGATTATCTATTTTGATAGTGTTCGATTGTGTACTATTTATGGGTTTTTATGTCTTTGTAGGTATTTTTGATAAATAAATAATTGTGGAAAAATCGGCTCAAAAAGTTTTTAAAGGCACCCAGAAAAACTACTAAAGGCACCCGATAAAATTGATAAAGGCACCCACCAATTGGATTGGGGGTACCCTTCTTCATGGTTTAAAAACCGAAAATGGCGGGAAAGTTAATACACGTGAAAAGAAAGTTTCTAAATTTGGTATGAATCGAGTTTTAAGGAATTTTGGGTAATTCTGAGTTACCCAAGTGAAGAAACCACCAGGATATGATCAACAGCCGGAAAAATAAAACCTCCCTGCATTCGGATAAAACAAGATTTAGAGTTGGTTTTGAATTTATTTTGGAGTCCTTATCGGTTCATATGAGTTATTAGGGTTTAATAACCCTATATAAAGCAAAGAGAAGCAAATAAAATATCATCCAGAGCAGCCGGAAAAAATTCCAGGAAGAAGAAAAAAATTCCGCTGGTGTGAAGAACATGAAGGACAAAAGGATCCAGAGAACAGTCGTTGATTCCGTTGCGTATTCTTTTAAAATTCTGAAGCGGCTAGAGTCCATTCTATTCTCTTATGTCTTTTTTCTCTTCAACCACACACTCTGTAACGCTTACAAGCGTATCAGTTCTTCTGTGTTACCTTTATTTCATCATTGTAAACACTTTTTGAGCTATGAAAAACTATTTTGAGAGTGTCTCCAACATGATGAGCTAATCACCATCACTGGGGCGACGGATGAAGCTATTTTTCCAATAATAAAGTGATAATTCTTATTTTATTTATTTTTTACAATTCTTTTATTATTATTTGCTTCGAATTAAAATTGGAAAAAATATTTTTTATCAATTAGTTGTGTTCTCTTTTGATGGGTCATGCTGTGCTTAGAGCTTTTGATGTCTCATGCTTTCGATTTACAACTATTATTTTGAAAACCTAACTTTGGCAATATTTTTGAAAAACTTAATATACGAGTTGCAAGATTTTTATCACTTCAAAAATTGGCTAATGGTGGAATCCTTAGTCTTAGTCCTTCCCATAATTTGACATCATTTTTGCTTTAATCGGTTTTATTTTTAGTTATTAAAAATTAGGTTTAAAAATTGAATATTTACAAGTCTGAGTATCGAACCTTTTACCACTATTTAAAAATTACATCAATTTTTGGTGCCACTGCCAGGGACTTGTTTTTAGTTTTTTTCTTTTAGGTTAGATAGTTTAATTAGATTTTTATTTTTATTTTTATTTGTTCTATTTTACGTTTTTGGGTATTTTTCTTTGTATTACAGGTTTTTGATCAAAAAGAAATTGGAGCCAAAGATTATATTGATTGATTAAAGACTTGGAATCAAAGATAAATTGAAAAGAACGGAAAAAGGAGAGAAATTTATTTTATTAGTTAATTTTATTTATTTTTTTAATTTTTAGAGTTTTATTTGTTTCTGTTTTTAGAAAATTGTATTAGGAAATCTTTTATTATTTTGTAACTTTTCTTTTATTTCTGGACTTTGCACTTTATTTTGGGACTTTGGACATTATTATTATTTTTAAACCCTACGGAAGAACTTAAATATAAACTGCAACAGGGAAGGACGAAAATTACGACATTGTCTCGGCCCCTCGGGTTCGTACACTGACACAGAAGTCAGTGGCCCGAGTCGACTACAACCGATTCATCCCCCGTATGGTACGGGAGGTAAGACTCGATCAACCCACGAATCCCCTGCAAGTGGGTTTACTGTATTCCTTCGTATGCATATATGTTGAGGAACTGAATACATAATTATTTTCTAGTAAAGGACAAGAACTGGCCATACAGGATAAGGACAAATAGAAAACTAGAGTTTAGTTTTGCTTTTCAAAAACAGTTTATGATTTTTTTTTTAATATTTTAAAGCCTTTTAAGAAAGTTATGTCTAGCTAAAACTAACCATTGGGACAATGGAGGAAGCCATATTTCATGAATGAATGATAACTATTTTTTATTCTTAATGACTTTTTCATTGATTTTAATTGATTTATGATTTTTCTTAATTAGTTGTGATTTTGTTTGATGGTGTACGCTAGGAATTAAGAGCTTTTGATGCTCCATGCTTGTGATTTACAGTTAATGTTTTAGAAATCTACTTTTGGCAAAGAAACAAAGTCAATAAAAGAGCTATAATTGTTAAAGAATCATTGTGGAAATCATTCAAAAGTGATTTTGGTGGAATCCTAAGTTCCAGTGCTTCCCAATATTATTAAAATATTTTACTTATTTTCTAGTTTAAATTAAAATTAGGTCTAAAACGAATCTTCACAAGTCTCAGCGAACGAACTATTTTTACTATTTTTCTAAAACGATCAAGTTTTTGGCGCCGCTGCCAGGGAACACGTTACCAAACGCGAACCTAAGCTTAAAATTTCGACTAGAAAGAGACCGATAGGGTAACGAGCTTATAGGAAACTCGTTCAAAAAGACTGTATTGGTTACTTTGTTAGCCTAACTCGAAGTGCAGGAAGATTATTTTATGTTGATTAGAGCCGCCTTGTAACCCAGGGAAAAGTTTCCAAAGAGACAGGGTTATCAAAGCTCCTTAGAACTTATCATGTTTCTCTTCGACTTAATCTAATTCAGATCGTTCTAAGAGGTTTGCTAAACTGTAACTAGTTTCCTTTCGAAAGAATAGAAGCTGGTCTAGAAACAATCTAAGTGGAGCCATCATGCTTTTTGTTTTTCTAGATTCAATAGGTTTGGTTTGGTTGAGTCAGCCTTGCTTGTGATTGTTTAGAATTCTCTTCCAATTAGGATTTATTTTTTCTAGTTTTTTTAGTATATGCCAAGACCGCTCGAAGCCATCACCGAGCGAGCTTGAAAAAGAGACACTCTAGGTCGTTTGATTAGTGACAACCCTAGTAGTTCTGTCCCTTGAAACGAGGACCTCGAAGACTCTTCTTTTGAGGGCCCTGTTTTTGGAAATTTCAATTTTGATAACTTGACATTGTGTAAAGAAGTTATTACTAGTCCTTTGATAGTGCCAGCAATGAAAACTTTAAAAGCTTTGTTGAACCCGACTATGACTACTCGTCCATCATGTTTCAAGTTAGGTGAAACATAAGCAAACTATGAGTTGAAACCTGAGACCATACAGATGCTCACAATCTTCTTAGGGAAAGAAAATGAAAACCCCTATTTCCATGTTAGGGATTTTGAGGAAATAAGTAGTACCATCAGGATTAAGGACCTAGATGATGAAGGATTGAAACTTAGAATGTTTCCTTTTTCACTAAGAGAAAAAGCCGAATCTTGGCTATATAGTTTGACTTCCGAGTCAATTGAAACCAATGAACAACTTACATCTGCCTTTTTCCATAAATTTGTCCTTAGGCACAAAACATCATCTATTAGGCACCAGATTTGCACATTTGCTCAACAAGAGGGAGAATCTTTACATAGGTATTTGGAAAGGTTCAATGACTTATTATCACAATGTCCTCATCATGGTTTAGAAAAAATAAGGCTAGTTTATATCCTCTACGAGGGTTTAGATTATTCGACAACAACCATGGTTGAGTCTTTATGCACGGGTGGGTTTGAAAACCAAATTGTCGATGGTGCGATGACATTTTTGAATGAAATCGCCGAAAAAACCCAACAGTGAGAAAATAGTAGGGAGCCCCATAAAATAATTCTTCTAAGTAGAGGAAATGTCAATAGGGTAGAAGGATCCTTTGAATCAGATGCCAAAATAACAGCTATATCAAAAAGGTTAGAAGCTTTAGAATTGAGTCATAGGAATTGAGCTCAAGCCATTTTGGGAAGGACAGACTATTGAAGAGCAAGCCCATACTCTTTATAATAACATTAGATTTGATAATCATCAGAAGTTTGACCCTTATTCAGAAACCTATAACCTTGGTTGGAGAAACCATCCTAACCTTTCTTGGTTTAAGGGCCAGAGTCAAGGTCAGTCTAGTAATTTTAAGGTTCCCCCAGGTTTTGGTTATACTAAGAATCCTTATGAACCGGAACAATTTCACAATCCGATAGATAAAACGATCATGAGTTTAGCAGAGTCTGTCGCCTCATTAACTCAGGATTTTACAGATTTTAAGCAGTTGGTTAACCAAAGTTTACGAGAAAATCAAAAGATTGTTCAGGCTAACAGTTAGGCTATTTCCAATTTAGAAACCCAGGTTGGTCAAATCGCTGAGTCTTTGAGAGAAAGAGAAAAATAAAAGTTCCCTAGTCAACCACAATCCAATCCTAGATGAGTTCATGAAGTATCTTCTGGTGAGAAATCATCAAAGCATGTGAATGCAATTGGAACCCTTAGAAATGGTAAAGTAGTAGAAGGTAACCATGCCTGATAGTGAACATAAGGTAGTTCACCCTTCTGAGCCAGTAGCTGAAGAGACTGATGAAGTCTCTAAAGAGCCCGATGCAGTTCCTCATAAGCCAGATTTTGTGCCCAGAGCCCCGTTCCCACAACTGTTAGCACCAATAAAGAAGGAATCCAACTTTAACGACATATTGAAGGTTTTTAAGCAAGTCACGATCAACCTTCCATTATTAGATGCAATTAGGTAGATTCCTTCTTATGCCAAGTTCCTTAAGGATATGTCTACGTGAAAGCAAAAGCTTAGTGTACTAAAGAAAGCCTTTTTAGCTAGTCATGTGAGTTCAATTATCAAGAACAATACAACTCCTAAGTACAAGGACCCATGGTCCCAAACCATTTCTTGCACAATAGGTAACTACCGTGTTGAGAAAGCATTACTTGACTTAGGAGCCAGTGTGAACTTACTATCGTACCATGTGTACCTCCAGCTAGGACTTGGTGATTTGAAACCTACTCAGATAACACTGAATTAGATGATAGGTCTGTGAAAATTCCACGTGGAGTCATAGAGGATGTTCTTATTGAAGTCGATAAGTTTATTTATCCAGTAGATTTTGTTGTCCTTGATACCTAACCTGTCCCTGACCCAGAGAATCATATACCTGTGATATTAGGTCGCCCGTTTTTAGCTACATCTAATGCAATCATTAACTGTCGAAATGGTATTATGAACTTATCTTTTGGTAATATGACTATTGAGCTGAATATTTTCAATATTAGTAACCAACCACCTGAACTAGATGACACGTACATTGAAGAGGTTAACATGATAGCAACGATAGTTCAGGAGTCTTACCAAACACTTTGTTAGAAGATCCATTAGAGAAATGCCTAGCCCAATTTAGATTTGATATTGACGATGATACTGTTATTAATGAGGTGAATACTTTGTTAGATTCTGTACCTTTGATGGACACTTATAATATATGGAAAACTGAGTCTGAACTTCTACCATTTATAAGTCCACCTTATTTCCTTTTATAAAGGAAGTTGAGTGTAGTTGTGAACTTGAGGACTGTAGAATCCAACCAATAGTTTTTAGTTCATCTGAGAGTAATGTCCACCCTAAGTTTGGGGGTACCGATGATTCTTGTGATTGTCAAGTATTGCTTAAAGTCCCTCACTTGGGACTTGACATATACACCTCTACCATTTTACAAGATCATCTTCAAACTATATATCCTGAGCCTGGCGATGTCCAGAAAGAAGTTCAGTTGTTAGAAATCCATCCTCAGGTCGATGTGGTTTACCTAGGCGATAATACCAAGATTGACTTTGTTTTCCCACCAAAATATTGTCTTCCATATGTGGGAACGTTAGAATTTCAAATGTGTCAGTTATTAAGTTTTGAGACTAAGCCTAATTACTTTAGGGAATTAGATTCGACACATTTGTTTAAGAATGACCACCTTCATAGTAGTCAATTGTGTGAGTCAAATCTGATTGACTTTGAGGATCCATAATTATTCAGGTTATTATTATGTGCTTCTAAGTTCTTAGTTGAGTTACTCCAGACTCTACAACTTGATTCTGTTGATCCTGTCTAGAGGAAATCCAACCCATGAAAATATTTTATCTACACATTTTTATAGAGCCTGAACCTGAACCACAGCTAGAAATAGTTGTCTTAAACAGAAAACTAGATAAGGGTGTGCTCGGTTTGTTCATTTTTTTGGCATGTTGCAGTTTTCTCTTATTTGTGATAGCACTATTTGATTCAGATGACCCACAGTTGTTCCGACTATTGTTATATGATTTCACGAGGTGACTAATTCATTCCTAGTCTGGCTGAAGACTTTAAACTTAGCACTTCTTGGGAGGTAACCCATGCTCATACGACACGGTAATATCTTTCCTTAACTCCTTTCCTTCGATTGGTAACAATTTTTCCTTGTTCATGCTTTTAATCATTCATCTTTAGAAACATTGATGACACTGTTTGATTTAAGTTTGGGGGTAAGGGAGAAACTTTTAATGAAATATGAAACTCCAAAGTCTAGAAACTTGTGAACAATTCAGGATGACACTAACCATTCTAGGTAGATGGAAACTTAGCTCTTTTTCTATAGGAATTGGTGTGCCCAGTTAAATGGTCTATTCATAAAAGGACAGAGTTCAAGTGTTAGAAATAACATGATAGTTGTCACCATATCTCGGAGTCTATCTTAACCATATCACTATCTGTTTTTACTTTTGCAATTTTTGTGTTTCTCTAAGTGATTTGGTGGGGCACCAATATTGAATTATTACACCGCCAGGATGGAGTAGAGTGTTTGAGATTATTTAGATTTTATCAAAAAATAATAATCGAGTATTGACACTTAGATAGCAATATGTGTGTTCTCCCTGTCTTCGTCGCCTAAGAAAGCGTGGAACACAGGATCCATGAGAACTATCATGTAAGATGCTGATAAGGACCATGCGCTTGGATTCAATTTGATCCAATCATGTTGTCAGTATATTTAATAATTGTTTTATTTTCAATAAATCGATTGCTGTGACCCTTGTATATACCAGTTGAATCTATATTAGTATAATGATTAAGACCAGTAAGAGTGTATCTCAATCCCTTAGGATTCATCTTGGCACTGGCCTTTAGACAGATATGGGAAACACCGTTCACCTTAGTCAACACGTGCAAACTTCATTTTGTCCACATCCATCTTCTAAATCTTTTCATGTGATTGAATTTTGAAAGATTCTGAGTATCGTGGTTAAACGATTATCTAAGTAGAGCTTTGTTTTCTTATATATGAATTTTAGTATGCTTGAGTAAAAAAAACTCGTGTACAACAATTGGACTCATATAGGGTAAAGATTCCCAGAGCCGAAGAATTTAGTATGCCAACTAAATAGCTTGTTTAGTGTTTATCCTTAATCGTTCACGAGTAGTTAAAATTTGGAGTAAAGGTTTTGTGGGTATACCTCTTGTAAACCCTCACGAGACAAAACTCGTCCACTAAGGGTTTAAAGGCTTATTACATATGCTAAAGGTAGTCGCCGTTCCTGCGAAAGTGAGTTAGGATTTAATTTTATTTATAGATTATATTTGCTCGAGGACTAGAAAATAGTAAGTTCGGGGGTTCGATAGACACATTTTTGGGTCTAAATTGTGCTCAATTATCTATTTTGATAGTGTTTGTTTTTGCACTATTTATGGGTTTTTATGTCTTTGTAGGTATTTTTGAGAAATAAATAATTGTGGGAAAATCAGCTCGAAAAGTTATTAAAGGCACCCATCAAAATTGATAAAGGCACCCACCAGTTGGATTGGGGGCACCCTTCTTTATGGTTTAAAAACCGAAAAATGGATGGAAAGTTATTTCACGTGAAAAGAAAGTTTCTGAATTTGGTATGAATCGAGTTTTAAGGCATTTTGGGTAATTCTGAGTTACCCAAGTGAAGAAACCACCAGGATATGATCAACACACGTTAACCAGAGTGATTCACGCCGGAAAAATTGCTGCAAATTCATCTCACATCCGGAAAAAGAAAACCTTCTTGGATTCGGATAAAACAAGATTTAAAGTTGTTTTTGGATTTGTTTTGGAGTCCTTATCGGTTCATATGAGTTACTAGGGTTTACTAACCCTATATAAAGCAAAGAGAAGCAAAGAAAATATCATCTAGAGCAGCCGGAAAAAATTCCAGGAAGAAGAAAAAAATTCTGCTGGTGTGAAGAATAGGAAGAACAAAAGGCTCCAGAGAACAGTCGTTGATTCCGTTGCATATTCTTTTAAAATTCTGAAGCGGCTAGAGTCCGTTCTTTTCTCTTATGTCTTATTTTCTCTTCAACCACACACTCTGTAACGCTTACAAGCGTATCAGTTCTTCTGTGTTACCTTTATTTCATCATTGTAAACACTTTTTGAGCTATGAAAAACTATTTTGAGAGTGTTTCCAACATGATGAGCTAATCACCATCACTGGGGCGACATAGGAAGCTATTTTTCCAATAATAAAGTGGTAATTCTTATTTTATTTACTTTTTGCAATTCTTTTATTATTATTTGCTTCGAATTAAAATTGGAAAAAATATTTTTTATCAATTAGTTGTGTTCTCTTTGGATGAGTCATGCTGAGCTTAGAGCTTTTGATGTCTCATGCTTTCGATTTACAACTATTATTTTGAAAACCTGACTTTGGCAATATTTTGGATAAACTGAATATACAAGTTGCAAGATTTTTATCACTTGAAAAATTGGCTAATGATGGAATCCTTAGTCTCAGTCCTTCCCATAATTTGAAATCAATTTTACTTTAATTTGATTTATTTTTAATTATTAAAAATTAGGTTTAAAAATCGAATCTTTACAAGTCTGAGTATCGATCATTTTACCACTATTTAAAAATTACAGCAACTGGGATGGATCAGAATAAAAAGGTTCTTCATCAAGAGCTAAACGATGATGTTGATCAATGCGATAAGCAACCGGTTTACCTATATGAAGATCGGTTTTAGAAAATATATCAGATTATATTTTCTTTGAGATAAAAATATATCATTAGATCCTCAAGACATTTCAATCCCAAGAAAATACTTGAGAATGCCCAAATCTTTCATATGAAAACATCGACTTAATTAGGCTTTAAAGGAAGTAATAGCAACGGAATTATTCCCACCTTGCTTTAATATAATCAAAGAGTAATCAACATACGATTGTACAAACCCAAAAAACTTAAGAGCACCTGCAAGCTTAGCGAACCAATTACAAGGAGCTTGACGGAGATCGTATAAGGATTTATAAAGCCGACATACTTTACCAAAAGAAGTAGTCGAAAACCTTGGAGGGAGTTGCATATATACTTATCAAGATTTCTATGAAGAAAGGCATCATGGGCATCCATCTGATATAACTCCCAATCATGAGCAACTGTGATTGCTAAAATTGTTCTAACAAAAACCATTTTAGCAACCTGAACAAATGTTTCATGATAATTTATTCCTTCATCCTGTTTATTAAGCTTTATAATGTTCGATACTTCCGTCAGAATTGTATATTTAATTTTGGATATCCATTTACAACTTATCTTTTTTTTCCTGTGGAAGATCAACAATAAAAAATGTTCTATTTTTATCAAAAGCATCAATTTCCCTGGACATAACCTTACGCCAAACTAGGTCATGGACAACCTCAGCGTACCTGGTAGGCTTATTAATGATATTGATAGCTTCTATAAAAAAGAGTGACTTATAAAGAAATTAGCATAAGTCACATAATTAGTTATGGGGTAAGGCGTACATGAAGACGTCGATGAGTGTGAGGTCAATGATGGAGGTCTATAACTCGGAAAGTGCGACACATATAATCGCGTAAACGATTGTTAGGAACTCATGATCGAGCACTATGACGTATAACAGACCCATGTATGTCATCTTCAACTAGTGACAGCGAAAGTTGATCGTCAGAAATAGTGCCCACTCCAACCTGAATATGTTATATATATAAAGCATAAGTAGGAACACAAGATGCCTCAAACGTTGGTTCAGATGAACTCCTCGTGTCATGGGAAATAGATGTGTCAACAGTAAAATCCATATTGTGTCCAGCCGTCGACGATTCAAGTGGAACATTTACATTAAATCCAATTTGCACTTCTAGACAGTCCTGAACTCGTGGTGGTGTTTGGAGTGCATCAACACCATGAGTATAATCCAATATAATTTCCTTGTATGGAAATTTATCTTCAAATAAGACCGCATCGCGAGTCACAAACAATTCTTTCTTTTCCAAATCAAAAACCTGCCAACATTTTCTTCCATGAGGATAACAAACACAGATACACTGTCGACTTGTGGATTATACTTATTCTTGGCATTAGGCATGATACTAGCATAGCACAAACATCCAAATAAGTAAAAATGATAACACGAAGGAGGCTTCCTATGCAACAGTTCATAAGGAGTTTTCCACCTAGTAAAGTAGTTATTGTGTGATTAATAATATATACAGTACTTAAGATACATTCGTCCCAAAAACGAAGAGGTAAATTAGCTTGGAAACGTAAAGCATGCGCTACATTTAGTTATAGATGGTGGATTTTTAACAAAGGATAAAATAGTAAAATCGTCTTTACCCAGCAGTATAATCAAAGAAATAATATAATTTTATCTATTCTATTGACCCGACATCAAAAGCATAAAATTCATACTTTATATTCCGCAAGAGAATTAAAATATTGAACTTAATACAGGCATCTTACACTGATCCTGTACTCTCTCTAAAAATATATATATATATGATATTAGAGCCTCACCCGGCTGAGCTCTCAATATTCTACATACAACACTAGTACTGTACAACTCAGTGCTTACTCCTCTACAAATGATAGGGAAACTCCTAGATGAATTAATCACCAGTATAGAGCAACTTAATTCCTCTTTATATTCCCTGGTTGAACATTTAAAGTGACTTTACATTAATATTCAAACTCTAATTGAATAACATTAATTGATCATAACGCATAACAAGTTGCGCACGGATGCACTAGGACGAAAACCAAAGCTCTGATAATGATTAGTCGAGCTTGAATAACATATTCCTAATGTTGGTTGCATCAAAAATCCCAATATTGGTCGAAATACAAAGAAACCCTAATTTTGATTAATACTCAGTTTCTGACACATCGTCATATCACCTTGCAAAAACTTGATAATGGGTGTGGAATGGGGAAAAATATTCTAAACAACATATGTTCTTCTACATATCTGCTACGACATACTCAAAGGGCATCCCATTACAAATAACGGTCTAGAATATATGATATAAACCTTAGATAAACTGCAAGCTGAAAACTGTCAGAATTTCAGATGGAAGGTTACTGTTTTCTCCGTTTGACGGCCAAAAAAAGCTCAAAACCTAAATCCTTTTGCGTGGGGATGTATCCAGAGATCTCAAGAATCAGAATTAGGGTTGATCATCGAAAACGGACATCGTATGAAGAATCTACAACGTTTTTACTGAAGGACGTTATGTCTAAAATTTTCACCAACGGGTCTAAATAACTATAATGCTCTTCAAAGCATCGGTCGAAGAACATGGAAGAGAGATAAACTAATAAAGTAAATAGGGGATTTGTGGGACCGGCGCCAACCGGCCTCCCTTGACCGGTCCCACTCCCATATTCTTTTTTCCAAAAAATTTATTATATATATATATATATTATTTTAGGATTTTCTCTTTCCATTAAAACTCTTATGTTTTTTCCATCAGAGTCTAAACTCTCTTGCTTAAAACACATAACTCTGTACAACTATAGAGAGACGACATAGTACGCGAAGCCTAGTCCTACTGACTACCAAATTCGTGCTTAATCAATAGTTGGACCTACACTTGACCGGTCCCACCACTTTGGTCGGTCCTCCCTCTCTGGGATTCCCCCTCTTCTCTAGTTAGTCTTTTCACTAGCCGCTCATCTACCATTGGTCGTCTGGCATCACTCATCTACCATCGGTCGTCTGGCATCACTCATCTACTATTGGTAATCTGGCATCACTCATCTGCCATATTAAGTATTAAGGGACCATGGTCTTGCTACCAATATTTAAAATAACCTCTGTTTTGCCCTACTTTGACGAAACTAAATACTTTACAATTTGCTAACACTCACTCGACTTAGTGCTCACACGACCAAGCGCTCACACAACTTGGGGATTGAACGACAAGCATCATTCGAGTATTGTTGCTCCTCGGCTGACATGATGATACGACACATGTACCAGTGTCAACATTAATCAGACTCTCTATATTTACAATCTATTAAGCATCACTGCTTATCTCAGCACACAACTAGTGTTTCATTCATTGAGTCAACATGCTAGACTCATCAACACGCTAAGACTGACAGTCTAGCTTGGTCAACGACTGACCAATCGTCTACAAAGTAAACTCAACCATGCTCGAGACATCAATTATGTCACATGGGGGGATATTCACTAGGGTTTTGGTCTGGCGTCCTACAACACGTGTGGTGTAACGAT
Organism: Papaver californicum; assembly: GCA_023531435.1. NCBI lineage: Eukaryota > Viridiplantae > Streptophyta > Magnoliopsida > Ranunculales > Papaveraceae > Papaver > Papaver californicum. The sequence goes on from JAJJMC010013110.1 coordinate 151,051, forward strand.
ACACCCATGATGAGAAAGTAAAAGGTCGTGTCGATAGTTTAAGAAGTAAAGGGAATAGTGATTGCACAACTGCTAAGTCCCACTCACACGACGGAGTCGATTTTCACCATGATTTTCACTTATTCACTCTTTTACTTTTATACAACTGTCACCACTATAAATAGGTTCCTGAACCTATCGACACGAGACACGAGTTTTTCATCTGATAAGAACTCAAAGGATCACAAAGCTATTATTTTTGTTTTTACAGCAGTTCAAACTCATACAACCATCGACCTTATTTGATCTCAATACTCTCTCTGCTTCCCTCCCTACAGATCAATCTTTCTCCTTCCTTTGTGACTGAAACAAAATCGGAACGGTCATTTCTTGATTTAGACTGATTTCATACAGATTGATCTCTCAATCTTAAAAGTATTTATATAGTACAAATGTTTGATGTTTAAGCGATTTGGTGTTTAATTGAGTGACTTGCTTTGACTAGCATAACTGATCTCTCATTGCTCTGAGTAGCATTACCCTTCTTCACCATTTCATGATTCTTAGATTCACTAAGGGAACATGAATATAATCATGTACTCCACCTCACAGAGTTTTCCAAGTCTCTTACTGGAAGAACATACACTTGTTACAACAACATCGCTCCCAACAGTATCGCTAACTGGTGTGAGATAGTTAATTCCTTCTATAGGAAATACTTTTTTATATCTGAACAAGTCACATTATCAGAATTGGAAAGGATGTTTCAGCGATCGTATGAACATTCTAATGAGTATGTGAAGCGGTTCAGGGTCCAAACACTAGGTTTCCATGACCCGAATGTCATGAGCTTCAATTGGTGGAACTCTGCATCTATGGTATGATACCAATCTATCGTGCTCTTCTGGAGAATCTTCGTTCTCAAAAAAATTCTGAGTTCCATGAAGCTGCTAAGCGATCATCCACGAATGCATTTGCTCTGCTAGAAAGGACAAGGCCTACCAAGAGCGAAGAACCTTTACTGAAGGAGGTAATAGAAAAGCTCCAATGCCAGAGCAACGACCCAAGCGTGCATTACCAACACCAATTCCAACTCCAGTACCACAAGCAGGTCATCCACCTCGAAGAACTAATCAAGAAGCTAGAGTTCCACCATCGGCTCAACATCGACAACAACAACGAAGGGAATCCCCAACAACCACAGATTTTCCAATTGAAGAAGTGATCGAGCTTCTAGAAGTTTGGATTCAGCATTGTGAAATTAACCTACCTCACATCCGACGACCACCAACAGAGTAAGAAATGGCAAGTCCTATGTATTGTCACTTCCATAGATTTATCAATCACCCTACAAGTGATTACAATATCTTGAAGCGGATATTCAAAGAAAAGATCGAGTCGGGAGAACTAGACTTGGGGACTAAAGGCGTACACAGAAACCCTCTCCCTATCAGGAACTTCATTATGTCTGAAGAACCAACCAACCAAGTAGTTCAGTCTCTGGTGAAGCGCGTATGTGAACTTTTATATCTCTCAAAGGCGCTATGCAAGGACTTATTCACTGCTTTTAATCACATTGTTTCTGGCAAAAGACTACCCCCGCTCTACGAGAACAAGACACGCACCAAACCTGCACAAGCGTCCAGAGATGGAAAGAGGTGTGACTGGGGAATTCTCACTGCAGCTGGTCTCAGAGACGCTGAATTCAAGAAAACCCTGATTGATGCCGACACTGCCATCAACATTATACCTATCAAGACACTCAGGACCGTTGGGATCACACGGAGTGAAGCTTTCCAGGCACCTACTACTATCCAAGATCCAGAAAGAATACTTGTGAATGCCTATGGCTACATTGATCTTGAAATTCAAATGGGTTCTGTATGCGCTACAACCAAATTTTACATAACAAAGGAAGATCTGGATTATGACATAGTTTTGGGTCGTCCATGGCTACATACCAACAAGACTGTAGCCATTAAAACACCTTCATTACCATATCCACCTCAAGAAGACAGCTCTGCACCTCAGCAGAATTTTATGTGTACCAAGACTTAATGGTCATGAAACAGGAGCCAAGAGAAAGTGCGACATCATATGTAGAGAGGTATCATGCTGAAGTAAAACTTACTGAATTCGTCTCTCTACCTCTCAATGTCCCTCTCTCCCCTCAGACTTGGAGACTTGACATTACTGCTAAACCCAACTCATCTATAACTCGAAGGTGTGAGTGGGAAGCTCTTCCCTTTGAGAGTTTTATCAAATGGGCTATAATTATCCCTGGACGTAAAAGAATTACATACGAGATGTCTGCGATTCAATTGATGCCTACTCTTATGAACAACACTGAAAACGACACTCCAGAAATGAGGGAAGTGTCTTGCAAGAAGCAGATATGCCAGACTGAGATGGAAAAACCTGATGTTTTTTCATATTGGAGATCTAGTAATGAAGGCAACCAAACTCAACTAGTCAAGTCTCTCTTATGATTGGGAAGGGCCTTACATGATTTCTAAGACTACATCTTGTGGACACTACAAGCTAATTACTATGGGTAACGATCCAGTAGGAGTGATGATACATGGAAAATGGATCAAGTCTTTGACATCTAGTTACCCTATTAACTACGTCTAATTATTTCTCTAATTCTTTTTAATTTCCTTTCCTCCAAAATGTATGCAATATACATACGCATTCGATAATCAAAAATCTCAATTCAAAAACCATTAGTTTAAATTTTTCATAATCCATTTGCCAATCATTTGCTCATTCAAACCCAAAAATCAAACCAAACAAAAATCTAGCATCTCATCAATAAACAATTCAGTGTTCAATCATCTATGAAGTGCAAAGAAGACGTATGTCTCATGATTCTTGACAACTCGGACACTCAACGCCGATGCCGGCTTCGACTCTGACTTTCATTCAAGCTCTTTCTTCAACCCCAGCGCATTAGATACAACCAACTAATGTTTCAAAGACCTTCCCGTAGCTTCAAGTGCCTAAGAGCACAATTGCAGGAAGATCAAAACTTGCTCAAATAAAATAATAATAAATAAATATTATTCTAGCTTGACTTAGTCTGAAGTGGATTTAGTTCTTCATCCATACTAGTCTTACATAGTCATACCTACCAATCTGTGTTCCTCAAGCGAACCTCTCTATATCACAACCTCCGCACGACTGAGAAACTTCCTCTCCTCCGTAGGAACCTCTCTAGTGGAGATTGTATTGTTGTTGTTGTTGTTGTTATCCGCCTCAACAACATCTATTCCCCAATGAGGCCACTTCATATTAAAAGTTATAATGTTCAACAGTATTCAAGTTGTACTACCAATCAAAGAATACACCTTTAGTAATGGCACCTCTAGCTTCAGTACGTGTATCATTGACGACATACAACACTACTTCTACTCGCCTTGCCATAAAATAAGGATGATGAACCAACTAGTCTGTGGTGGAAAGAGCTCATTGGATGGAGGATCAAAGACTATGTCGATTATCATAGTTTCATCTATTCTCTGGAGCAACTCCAGCCGTGGTGGTATCGACATCAACAACGGCTTAGGAGCAACATCCTCATGACCGGCTTCATCAAATGTCCATTCTCTACAACCTCAGTCTGAAGTGTTACTCGATGGATTAGACTTCTCCAAGGACTAAGGATTCATACCAAGACGAGTGGACATAAAAATTTATTAATATAAACTCTTCTTAAAGCTTCCACGACGGACGGGCACAAGGCAAGGTCTTCTACAAGATGTTCTCATGACCTCTACAGATGAGATACAACACACTTCAGATCAATGATTTAGAAAAACGTGTCAGTGGGTGAGGAATTGAACAATATTTCCTTAATAAAAGATTTCCGTCTATATTTTAGCTATAACATGTCAAAAGGCGCATCAATCGGACATACAAGCAGAGAGATATTGTTTCTATACTCAAGTCCATAGAAGCTGAAAATTTACACGGGATTACGAATTATAAATGTGCATGCTTGGTTGTCTGACCTAGATAACTCCAAATCAAGTAATTCATTTTTCATATGATAGCTTATCCTCTTATCTTCAAAACTTGGGGTCAATCACCGAATTCCGGCATCGTATGAAGTTTCTACAGCTTCCATAGTGAATGATGTGCAGGTAGAAATTTCTAGACGGGATTCGTAACCTTCACAGTCGATCAACGTACACCTGGGTATTTCCACAAGTCCTTCACCTAGGAATCTCTACCTAGGCCCACCTAGGTCTTTCTACCAAGTCCTTTACCTTGCTTGCCAGAAATAAGAAAGGAGAAAGAGAAAGAACGATAAGGGAGTTGATAATACCGGAGACTGACGGTCCACTGATTGTGACGGTCTACTTCACAGTCCAAGACCACGTGACCGACACTGGAACTGTCTATGTTAACCATCCATCACGAAGGACATGCTACAACTAGGACGCACCAACATGATCTTTGCATCATTCATTCTTGACAGCAACCTCAATCATGGTCCCATGACCAATAAAGTTTCAGAAGTGATGTTTCTACAACTCATAGAAACAAAGATGGTGCTGCAAGCACCAAATTCATGCGTCAAACAAGAGGTTCAGATCATAAGTGAAACGATGATATCAAAGTCCTTCATCAAGCATTCAAGATACAAGTAAATGATCTAAAGACATAAAACAACGGTTTTTTTACATTAAGCTCGTCAGACATAATTCTGCACTGCCCTGTACAAAGTCGTGAGCTAGGATCAATTGGTGATGAATATAGGGATGAATTATATACCAAACTATTAATATGGATATACTATACAACATATCAAAATTTTACATTAATCGGACAAGTGAGCTAAGAGATATGATCGAAACGATAAACTATCTAACAACTGAAAAGTTCCTGAATTCTTCTTGACTTTTACTGTGTCGTCTTTTTGAGGCCCTGGATGAACTCAAAACTCAAATTCCTTCCTGTGGGGAGATTGAAAATCTCATGGGCATGAAGAAGTTGGGTTAGATCATCGAAAACGGACTCCGTATGAAAACTTTAAAGCGTTTTTAACAAAGACCCAATCTCTAAATTTTCTGACGACGAATTATGACGAAATTTCTCATCCATCCACATGGATTCTCGTTCATGCAAACATCAACATGACGATATTCACAGTTCAAACCTACTGTAATATCTCTAGTAAATACCTAACAACTAAGCTTTGTTATTTATTTTCGTCAATATTAAACCTAAGAATTTTGCAAAGAATTTTAAAGCATACGTTCATCCCTGTCCTCTCTCTATATGTATGGAAACCTACGTATATGATCCAATTTAATGAATTAACCAATATGCATTACTGTACGAAATCATCAGAACAACATGACGCTCACTACAACATTCCCAGGTGTTCTATGATTCTTACATGACAAATCTCAAGCTCCTAGATGGATTGCCCACTAGTATAGAGCAATTTGAGTTTCATCGGGTGCTTATCCCTGTCTTCTCTCTATATGTATGACTAACTACATATAAGGTCATAACTAATAAATTGAATCAACATTCATCATCGTATAAAATAATCAGAATAACACTGGTGCTCATTATATTTCCCAGATGTTATATGATTTTATATTACGAACCTCAAGCTCCTAGATGGATTGCCTACTAGTATAAAGCAAATTTGAGTACCATCATGTGCTATATCCCGCAGCTGGATTCCAAAAAGTTAACTCATGTCAATATTCAGTCTGAATTGGACAATATTGACTCATTAAAATATCTATATAGATTTATATATAAGTTATATACGAGTTTACATCTTAGTGTTCTGAGGCAACACTGCCTCAGCACTCATCTCAATGCTCTGAGGCACCACTGCCTCAACACGTATCTCAGTGTTATGACGGCAGCATTGCCTCAACGCTCTCTACTACCAAGTTATGTGTGTTCATCCAATCTCAAGAGCCTTGTTTTGTTATCGAATCACTATTAATGCAATCAGGACGTTCTGCTATGCTTGCTAATTCAAAGGTTCCACAAGACTACTATTCCTGGTAATATTTAACGACTAAGCTTGTTGATTTATTTTGCTTATGTCAGTAAAAATCACCATCCAATGCTTACTGTGGCACATTATTGTATCTCACTCAGCAGAGGACTTAATGTAGATGGTCGATTTTTAACAAAGGATAAAATAATAAAATCGTCTCTACCCAGCAGTAGAATCAACGAAATAATATAATTTTGTCTATCCTATTGACCCGGCATCAAAAGCATAAAATTCATACTTTATATTCCGCAAGAGAATTAAAATATCAAACGCTCACTACATGCATCTCACATTGATCATGTACTTTCTCTAAAAAAATATATATGGTATTAAAGCCTCACCCGACTGAGCTCTCAATATTCTACATACAACACTAGTATTGTGCAACTTAGTGCTTACTCCTCTACAATGATAGGACAGCTCCTAGATGAATTAATCACTAGTATAAAGCAACTTAATTCCTCTTTATATTCCCTGGTTGAATATTTAAAGTAACTGTATGTTAATATTCAAACTCTAATTGAATAACATTGATTGATCATAACGCATAACAAGCTGCGCACGGATGCACTAGGACAAAACACCGCGTGTTCGTAAGTCACCGTCACGCCAAATGCAAAAACCAAAGCTCTGATAATGATTAGCCGTGCTTGAATAACATATTCCCATGTTGGTTGCATCAAAAATCCCAATATTGGTCGAAATACAACGAAACCCTAATTTTGATTAATACTCAGTTTCTGACACATCGTCATATCACCTTGCAAAAACGTGATAATGGATGTGGAATGGGGCAAAAAGTTCTAAACAAAATATGTTCGTCTACATGTCTACTACAACATACTAAAAGGGCATCCCATTCCGAGTAACGGTCTAGGAGATATGATCTAAACCTTAGATGAACTACAAGCTGAAAACTGTTAGAATTTCATCTAGAAGGTTAGTGTTTGCTCCGTTTGACGTCCGAAACAATCTCAAAACCTAAATCCTTTTACGGAAGGATGTCACCAGCGATCTCAGGATTCCGAATTAGGGTTGATAATCAAAAACGGACACCGTATGAAGAATCTACAGCGTCTTTCCTGAAGGACGTCATGTCTGAAATTTTCACCCACGAGTCTAAATAACTATAATGCTCTTCAAAGCATCGGTCGAAGAGCATGGAAGAGAGAGATAAAATAATAAAGAAAATAGGGGATTTGTGGGACCAGCGCCAACCGGCCGGCCTCCCTTGACCGGTCCCTCTTCCATATTCTTTTTCATAATTTTTTATTATATATATATATATATATATATATCATTTTAGGATTTTCTCTTTCCGTTAAAACTCTTATGCTTTTTTCCATCAAAGTTAAACTCTCTAGCTTCAAACACATAGCTCTGTACAACTATAGAGAGACGACATGGTACACGAAGCATAGTCTTACTGACTACCAAATTTATGCTTAATCAATAATTGGACTTATGCTTGACCGGTCTCCCTCTCTGGGATTTTCCCTCTTCTCTAGTTAGTCTTATCTACCATCGGTCGTCTAACACCACTCATCTACCATCGGTCGTCTAGCATCACTCATCTACCATCGGTCGTCTGGTATCGCTCCGCTATTAGTAATCTGGCATCACTCATCTAACATTGGTCATTTGGAATTGTTCATATGTCATTGACCCATCTGCCATATTAAGTTTTAACTCAATTGATCCCACTGCCAATATTTAAAATAACCTCAGTTTTTTCTTACTCCGACGAAACTAAATATTTTATAATTTCCTAACACTCACTCTACTTAGTGCTCGCACGACCAAGCGCTCACGCGACTTGAGGCTCGAACGACAAGCATCATTCGAGTATTGTTGCTCCTCAGCTGACATGATGATACGACATAACTACTAGTGTCAACATTAATCACTCTTTACATTCACAATTTATTAAGCATCACTGCTTGTCTCAGCACACAACTAGTGCTTCATTCATTGAGTCAACATGCTAGACTCATCAACACGCTAAGACTGACAGTCTAGCTTGGTCAAGACTGACAAATCGTCTACAAAGTAGACTCAACCATTCTCGAGACATCAATTATGTCACATGGAGGGATATTCACTAGGATTTTGGTCTGACGGCCTACAACAGTGTGGTGTAACGATACACCCATGACAAGAAAGTAAAAGGTCGTGTCGACGGTTGAAGAAGTGAAGGGAATAGTGGTTGCACAACTGCCAAGTCCCACTCACACGAAGGAATCGGTTTTCACCATGATTTCCACTTCCCCACTCTTCCACTTCTATACAATTGTCACCACTTACGAAATTAATGTGTTAACTTCTTCTGTTATAAATAGGTTCCTCAACCTATCGACATAAGACAAGAGTTTTTCATCTAATAAGAACTCAAAGGATCATAAAGCTATCATTTTTGTCTTTACAGGAGTTTAAATACATACAACCATCAAACTTATTTGATTTCAATACTCTCTTTGCTTCCCTCCCTGCAGATCAACCCTTCTCCTTCCTTTATGACTGAACCAAAATCGGAACGGTCATTTCTTGATTTAGGTTGACTTCATACAGATTGATCTCTCGAATCTTAAAAGTACTTATATAATACAAATATTTAATGTTTAAGTGGTTTGGTGTTTAATCTAATGACTTGCTTCGACTAGCATAGCTTGATCTCTCATTGCTCTGAGTAGCATTACCTTTCTTCATCATTTTCATTTTTACCCTCAAATTGTTTTTACCCATAGACATCAGTATACGACAATGTATGCGTTTAACGGGCTCAATTTGTTGAAGTGTATTAATACACGGTGTTTGAAATTCAATACCATGTTTAGCGAAGAAGGGGACCAATGGTCAAAATTCCGTACCACTATCACTATACAGCATTTTAACTTGTCTATTAAATTATGTCCTTACGATAACACAAAAATTCTTAAAAATTTGTACCGCCTCATTTTGTGTGCCATCAAGAAAAACCAAACACACCAAGAATAATCATCGACGCAATAAAGAAAATAGTATGCACCAGAAGAAGACTGAGTACGATAAACACCCCCACGCGACCACACATCGCTATAAACTAAAACAAAGAAATCATTGTTTTATTCGCACTAATGGGAAAAATATCACGACTTTGTTTAGCTTTAAAACAAGTATCACATGGTTCATCAAGGAATTTCTGAAAATCAACTTTATTCTTATCAGGAAGTAAAAAACAATCTTATTAGATGCATGACCTAAACGCCTAATCCATAAATAATAATTTTCTTCTGTAGTTACTCAATTTTTAGTAACTATAGTTCCACTGTGGATGATATAAACCCCATGATGTTCCTAACATAATTACTTCTTTCTTCCCAGAGAGCTTTCAGTTTTCCATAGTACGCCGCCACAATATGTCCATCTTGTCTGCATTTAGGTAGATCTTAACATATATGTAACACCCCAGGTCTATTTTCAATCAAAAAAATACTGCTTCAGGTCATCCCACAGTTCCTTGAGAGTCTCATAATAGGTTATTGTCGATAACAGATTCGGCTCAATGGATGTAAAAATCCATCCAAGAAGCATCGAGTTAACATCCACCAATGTTCAATATTCGAAGCATCTTCTTTAGGTTGAGTAATTTTTTCATCCAAAAAGGATTGTATTTTCCTAGCTCGAAATGCATTGAGCATCCATCGAGACCACTCTTCATAATTACCGCCATTCAACTTCACCGAAGAAATCATCATACTCGTATGATCTGAAGGATGTAAGTAATACTGTGAATTTGAATAAATTTTCTGTTCACCATTAAAATTCGATGCTTTCCCAGTCATGACGTTAATCTTTGACACAGACAAAAGAGAGATTAACTTCTGATTTTCATTTGGGTTATTTCAATTCTGACTCAGATGCCATAAAAGCGATAATTCGAGAAGATGATTACTTATTTTCCAAGCTGTGTTATAATGTTTTACAAGAGTAGTTAAATAGATATAATACAAGTTTGGCAAACAAATCTGTGAAATAATCTCCTTCTAACTTTAGCTAATATATTTCCTAACATAATTATTACTGACCTAAATATATACACATCACATTACCGAACTAACTGTTATCTCGTAATATCTCGGAACAGTGACCCTAAATTTAATATTTGTAATGATCCGATCCAACACGATAATGTCCCTATTTAGATATTGCGGTCATCCAACAATATAAAGTTTTTTATGGGCACCGCTGTGATCATATAACAGTAATTTCTCAAGAGGTCATCTATCATTGGATTTTTTTTTCCAAGCACGCTTAACTACAGAGTTTTTTGTCAACTCTGGAGCCAATTGTGTTACAAAGGTCTCGGTGCTATTAAAGGCCAAACCATTACTTATATTCCACTCGACAAACCCTAACTGCCGAATACGGGCATTACAATACCACTACCTTAAATTTGAGTCGTCCCCGACTCCGGAATATATACAAGCACAGATCTCCGACATTCTCTACCCCTCATGAGACCAATACCTGGACCAACCCGTCCAACGTACTCTCCCACCCTCAAAAGGTGAGCCACTGTCGGCTCTGATACCAATTGTAATGACCTAACCCTCCATCGATATTGTCCCCACTTAGTCACTGCGGTCACCCAGCAATGTGGTTTTCTTTACGGGTACCGCTGTGGTTATCTATAATCAACTTCCCATGAGATAACCCATCCCTGGAATACTCTCCCTGAACACGCTGAACTGCATGGATTTTTGCCAATTATAAAACCACTTGTGCTGAAAAGCCGTCAGTGTTATTAAACGTCAAACCATTATATATATTTCACTCGGCGAACCCTACCTTCTAAATCGAAGTATTACAACGATACAAAATACAGGGCTAAAACATGTTTCGTGATCCAAAATCAACATTAATTATAATCCAGAATCTGCCACTGTAATCCAAAATATACCAAAGGAGCGAATATTTATTAATTGACACAATATCTTCCATTATGACCCAAAATCTGACTCCCAAGCCAAATATACCTCGTTAGAGAAATATTTTTCTTCCTAGACCCAAAGTATGCTTTGTGACTCAAAAAATTACACTTTAATTTAAATTTTGGCATTATAACCCAAAATCTGCTGGATGGACCAAAATCGGCCCAAAATCTACATTGTCCACCGAAATCTCTTATTGAGACCTTAATTCAGCTTCACAAAACTCAAATATGTCATGTGAGCCAAAACGCATACGTGTCTCTAAATCTACCAATTGTGTGACCCAAAATATGCCACGTGACACGAAACTTTTTAAGTAACCTACAATTATGTCTTGTGGTCCAAAATTTCCTCGTGGCCATAAAAAATGAATATTATAGCCTAAAATTTCCTTGTTTCCCAAAATCCATACTGTAAACGGAAATCTATCGTTATAACCTAAATCTGCATTATTGTCAAAATTTGCTACGTAACCTAATGTAACTTTTTTGCTAGGTGGTTCACATATTAAGGATTTTGCATCTTAAATATATGATTCTTAAGAAAAAATTAAATTAGGTCGTAATATTACTAAAATATGGAAGAATAGGAAAATGATAATTCTTATTTATTAGAGACTAGGATATGACCCGTGCCGTAAAGGAACAAGACTTTATTTGCACTAAGACATATAGATTCTTGTTTTAAATAAAGAGTTCTTCATCAATCTTAAATAATTCGTGGTACAAAAAATTAATTACCAACAATTTGTTATTTTTAGTATAGATTTTAAGGTTTTATCATTATGTAAGTGTTTTTTTTTCCACCATATATTATTTTCTTTTAAATTAACGTTACCGACTTTTCATGTTAATCGATCAGATTAACAGTACAGACTCTTCAACTAAATCTAAAATTTTCCGTCGTATCAAACCCTTTTATAAATCTGTTTCACAAATTCCTGATTTGAATCCTTTTAAAACTATTCCAATCAAATGTAAATATCCATGCAAGGTTAAGATGCTATGTACTTAAGGCCAAGATAAAAATCATTCCTCTTCCTATTTGATATGGGATTGATCCAGAATCCTATTTTTCAAAACTAATTTGTGTTTCTGTAAATAGGTCTGAGTTTTCCTCTTGCTGTAAAGTTTGACACAATAAGAAATTCTCAGACCATAAACACAAAATGATCCCTCAGTTCAGTATATGGATTGGAAATACACCAAATGTACATGAAGTTGATTTTTTTGTCCTATATTTTTCACCCCAGTTAAGTTAGATATATGAGTTTGCCAACTGTTTCTATTAGTAAAGCATCTAGGTATATGCTTTCACAACAAAACCACCCCCAAAATGCAGAAACGTTGAGTTCTGATTTATGTGAATTTGCCAACAATTTTCCAACTAATGATTGAATGCAACAGATATTTTTCTTCACCATAGCATTGAAACCTTCGGATTACATAAGATATGCTTCATGATAGTAACATACTTACCAACACTGGGAATGTTAGAGAAAATGGGCTTGAAAAAACTTGGATTAATGTTTTGTTACTGGTCTTGGATAAAATGGGCTTAGGACCAAGGGGTCACTAAGTAAAACTAGCATATTTTCACTTTTGTGAATGAACCTTTAGTCCCACATTGGAGAAACTAAAGATGTTACCTCTCCATATTACTTAGAAATTTACATCTAAGGGAGGACTAAGGCTATGGGCTAGTTGGTGCAACCACACATTTTCACACACGCACGGTGCTTCGCATCAAAGCACGCACGCCGCCGTCGTCCAGTCGGTCGGGTCACGCTCGGGTTCGGGCGTGGGTGTGGGTCAACTAAGACTTATCTTTTTGGACAAAATATTTTAAATTATTTCCTTAAGGAATTTAAAACTAAATAAAATTTTTTTTTTAATGTGAGGGGGCGCCTGACCCGGCGAGTATTATTCTTGACCGTTTTCTTACCGTTCATTCACAAATAAATTTTTTGATTAATTATAAAATTAATTCTCATTGATTATTCAGATTTCTCTCCTATTCTCGCCTATAAAAAGAACCAGAATTTTTCATTTGAACTTACACCAGAAGCAGCTACTATCCTGTCTTATTTTCCCCTCTTCCTGCTTTGTTTTGCGCACTGCTTGTTTGCTTTCCTTCTGTTATCTATATTGTTGTTGAGTTCGTTCGAGGGTGACTAGTATTGTGCTTATACTAATCATAACAGGCAGTTCTATCCTGGACACATCTCCGTTGTGGGGGTATAACATCTCTCATTCTTGAGGAATACCAACAGACTATTGTGTTAAGGACAATTTGTTAAGCAGGTGGCTTTGTCCATTGTGTGTGTATCAATTCAGAGATTTCATTAACGTTAACAACTTCTTCTGTTTAGTATTTTTATTATTGCAGATCCAACAAGGAATGCTATGGTAAACCAACCATCTGCCAATAAAGCAAGAGTAAACTGTGGTGAAAGCCTTTGGAATGAAGAATTGTTGCTAGCTTCATCACATCATTTGTGTCTAACTGAAGTGGGTGCAGGATGCAAGCTACATGAATCTTCTCCATACTGTTTTGTCTAATCTAAGCTATAATCTAAACTATAAAAACTTGCAGAATTCTAAGTTTAGGTGTTTACCTTATATTAAACAAAATACGTAAGATGCAAGAATTGCTAAGAGTTTGGTTTTTTGAGCTCTTTTTAGTTGCACTTGTATCTGCCAACAATTTTGGAGCCCTTAATTTTTGTATCAGTAAATAGAACAAACAAATGGGTGTAAAATTAAACCAAAAAGTTTATAACCGGAACACTGGGAGAAAGAAAGCGTCAGGAACCACTTATTGTAGAAGGTGTTGTACAAATTTCTGCAGCCGAGCTTACCAGAACAAACTTAATTTCTGACCTTTTCATACCAAAACTTGAATAAAAACATACACCTAATTCCTTTCTTTTTATATCAGGTTTCAGTTTGACCAGTATTGGATTATAGTTATTCCCTCGCTCTTTCTTTTGGCTCTGGCTTGGCCGGAGGAATTGAATAGACAAAAAGCAGGCGCAAACAAAACAACATACTTTGTTTATGCGGCACTCTCTCTAAAATCACATTTCCATCCTGACTTTTGAGTTAAGTCCCCTCTTCCTACTTTCCGATGGGGCATGTTTACGCTCTTAACAATCATACCGAACATAAAACTGAAACTCAACCGGTGAGTTGCGCTCTAAACAGTTGAATAACGACATGCTATCGAGAATACGGCTAGGCGTCAAACAATCAAGTCTGCAAATGTAGTGGTCAGTCTCGCCATCACGTGGATTGATAGCACTGTGCTAACAATTTGGTTTGCATAATATAATTCCGGTAAAATGACAACGAATTACACCCTGACCGCCTGACTAAATTACCATCCAACTGAACTGATAGTAATCCGTACATCAATATTAGCTTCCCTATACTAAATATTTCTAACAGTAGTAACCTGGATGACCATTATTTAATTGCATTTCTGAAAATTTGCCAAGTATTAACGTAAAAAATTATTAAATTCGTTAGTATTAACTTTGCTGGTTGAGATGACATCCAGGTTTGTACCTTCATTGGCATAGAAGATTACCTCCATCTTTAGTTGTAACATCATTTGCAGTAATTGAGCTTCATCAATTGGCGACATTGTTCCAATATTTGGCTCTCTTAATCAAGATAATAAGCAATTTGAATTACCCTTGTACCTGCAACCAAATTAAGAAGACAATTATTGCAATACTTCAAACATGATAAAAACTGAAAATCAAAATCTATACATACTAACCTGCACTTTAAACCTAAGTCTAGTGCACTCTGAACTCAGTTTTAAGTCAATGAAGATTTGAAAATTAAAATAAACACCATAAACAACAAAAAGTTCAAATAGTAAGAAATAGGAGTTTACCTAATATAAGAGAACCTTAAACAATATTTGTCGGCAGAAAGTTCAAATAGTAAGATTAGAAGTCCCTGCTCCTTGCTGCTCCTTGCACAGTTAGTCAATGTTGATACAGTATCATCTTTGTTATGTCCAGTTAGCATTGCTGCTGTGTACTTCTACCATTACGCCAAATCTAAAAGCTCGCCTTTTAAAAGAAGATTCATAATAATATAAGACTCCGCTGCAAGCAAAAAAGAAAGGGATGGCCAAGATAAAGAATGTTAGTTTGAACAGGGGGTGTTCAACCTTAAGAAATGAAAAGGGACATAAGGGAACATTTCTTTTAGTATGCACTGGAGACGAAATGTATTTATTGATGTTGAATTACTACTGCTACCTTCCAATCTAGCTACTCTTTTTCTAACCCAGTAACCCTACACTCCTTCTCTCTTTATACTCCCAACCAGTAGATAACATGTGGTTTTTTGTTGTGATTATGTGAATCATGCAGTATAAGTAGAAGCTAGGAGACTGGTGTGATTACCAAAAATCTAGGGTCTTTGGATCACAACCATCATAGTTTGTAACATAATGAAATCAGATATCTTAAAATGAAATCAGTACATATTAACACTTAGAATATATCAGCAATTAATACATGAAATTGTAACATGAATCAACACAAGAATTTAACGTGGTTCGACAATCAAATTGTCTACATCCACGGGTGGTAAAGATTTTTATCATTTTTATTAATCCTTATATGTTACAGAAAGAAATTATGCTATATGATTAAAATCCAATTAATCAAAGAACAACTATACTATGAAATTTACACAAGTCTCATACCTAAACTCTTTGCTCTGATCATATGCCTTATGTCCAATTCTAACCAAATTTTTCCAGTCCCTATTCTTGTTTGAGAGCTTGGTATTTACAGCAAATTTTCATGGGTCCCTCCAATCTAACTTTCCACTTATTTGTTCTTATCCAGTCTTCAGAGCGTAGTGTATCACGCAAGGTATATTCGTGTTTTCCGTAAGACTTCTTTGTGCTTTCTGCAAGACTTTGTATGCTATTTCCCATTTCCTTTAGCTACTCGCTTGATGTCCCGCAACTCTTCTGCGGATTTTTACTCAAGTTTTTGTTTTGGATTTGGATGAACTTTGCGGCCTTATTAGAATCATGGCATGTTTGACATGTGGCCACTGAAAGTGATTTTTCATGCTTTAGTTTCTTTTGTTCCGCAACCTATACAATTGAAACGTATCTCTCATGCATCGATGTTTGTCAGTTTCCTTTACTGTGTCATGCTTTCCCGCAACTTATGTGTCAGTGAAGCAACAAAGCTATCTGTTTTGAGTAGTGTGTCATACTTTCCCGCATCCCACGTGTCGATCATGCAACGAAGCTGTCTGTTTCAGTACTTCTTATAAAGCTTTGTTTCAGTGTTTCTCGTTTTATTGTAATCTGATGCTCCTTCCGTAGTATTAGACCACGTGTAGCTTGGGATTTTTTACCCTCACAATTTGCCCCTTTTTTCTTTTGAATTTTAATATATGGTAAAAAAATTAAAAATGAAAAATAATTATTACCATTTCGACTTTCACGCTTGCAATAACTTCTTTTTCCACGTTTAACTTTACTTTTTCCCGACTTTTACGCTAGCAGTAACTTTTCTCCCCACGTTTCTGTCAGTTGACGGTTTTGAGGAAATCAAATCTCTGATAAAGTTTCTCTCTCTTTCAGTTTTCGACGGTTCGTCAGTTTCAGTCTTCTCCTATTTAATGTTAGTCACACTCCTCGTCTCATTTTTTATATCCTTTGTCTTCTTCTTCTTAAAGTTTTTGTGCTTTTCATTCTTCAGAACTTTTCAAAGATTCATCTGTGCCTTTTCATTCTCCTAAACTTTTGTGAATAAGGATTTTTACATCGGGATCAATTTTTCTGTTCATCCAATCATCAAATTTTCTTTTATCTTTTACTTCGTTACAGGTAATCCTCTTAAGTTTTAATTTAATGTATTTTTTTATTTATCAATTTCTTTATTTGAATCATTTTGGAGTAATCATTGATGACGATGATGCTGATGATGTTCTTGTTTATCTGTTTACTGTTTTTTGGAATGAATGGTGATAATGGTGATGATGATACTTTTATTTTGATATCTGGTTGTTTTATCATGATCTTTTTCTTTCCTTGATCAGAAAATTGTTTACTGGCTTGTATTTTGATTCAGCGAACGCCTTATTGTTCTTCTGTTTTATAGCATTCATGTTTTGTTCTTGCTTGTAATATACTTATCTTCTCTTATTTTCATATGCAGATAAAGATTTATCATGACTGGAAAGAATGATAAAAAGGTTGTTGGTGGTGCTTCTCACCAGGATGATCACCCTTTAGATAGGAAATCATCCCGCTATGCTACAATGAAGAAGAAGGGAGTAGATGAATCAGGTGGCTCAAAAGTCCAATCTTCCAACTTAATAAAGTCCGCAGATGTATCTGTTGCGGCCAGCAAACCATCTCCTAAGAGTAAGCGGTCACAAGAAAACTTTAGTTTTAGGTCGATGAACCTTGAGGAATTTAAAAGGAAGCACAATCCTCAACGGTTCAAAGTTTCCTTCTACAATCATGCGGAAGGAGATGAAATTTCATTGGAGATGATGAAAGAGTTTAAGTACACCAACATCAGGTTGTTAATACCTGCGAGAGCATTGGATGCGGGCTTGCAGCTTCCTCTTTACGAGAGCGAGAATTCTTTCCAATATGAGGTTCTCGCAAGTCGTAACAAGTCCCCGCACGGTTTAGCCCGATTCGTTACTCAATATAACAGGAATTGGTGGCGCGTGTTGGATGAGTGTAGCATGCGCAACCAAGGAATGACCAACTTCACCTGTTACGTTCCCAACCTTACGGAACGTAAACATTATACGGTCAAAAACTTCCATGCTACGTATGCGGACAACGTAGCTGCAAAGAATTATAAGAAGTGGAGTGTTGGTCCGGGCCGCAAAGGCGGTGAAGGATTTCGTTTGCTGTGGGAGATTGATAATTCTAAGTTGAAGTTTATTCCTGGGAAGCAGGTTCCTTTAAAAGAAAAAATCCGTGATGATCACGATTTTAAGTGGTACCGCACTCCTTTGGTTATTGAAGGTCCATGGGTCTTCGGGTTCGTCCCATAAAGTGTGGTCTACAGCCTTCTAACGCGTTTTGATAATTACTGCGCTTGGTGGTTGAACTTTGAAGGATTTGCTTTTTCCGTTGCCAATGTGGTATGTAAATTCCGTCTTCCTTTTCATATCACGCTTTGAACATTGTTTAATTGTTTTTTCTTTTTTTTTTATAGCCGCAAGTGGGCACAAAAGGTGATTCGGGGGGTTAAACGCAAAGCCGCAACTCCCGCAGAAAAGATATTAATTTAATCAAATGAGTTCTAGTAATCCTTATGAATTTTATTTAATGAATTCTTGCGGTTTATTAGTAGGGTCGGAAGAAAGATAAGGGTACATCCCGTGCTTCCACTGACAGGGAGGAAGGAGAAATTCGAGACTCTCCCCTTCATCACCCAATTTTGAGAGGTGAGGGTAGCTCTGCTTCGGAAAGACATGAAGAAGAGCAGAACATGCCACTTCAAATAACAAATTATGAGTCTGTAGAACAAATTTGTGTTGCGGTGGAAACTTCAGATGTTGCGGTCAATTTTTCGCACCAAACTGTCGTTCCTGACTCTTCTTTTCTTTTTCAACTCTCTTCCTTATTTGTTGATGAACCGCTTGAACCTGCAACAAGTGAAGATGGTTCGTCCGATAAGGAAGATCTCCCCTTCAGGGTGAGTCGGAAAATATCGCAGTTGGAGAGGGCGAGCAGGTTAACGCTGCGGCAGCAGATGAGCCAGCCAGTACTAGAGCAGTAGAAAGTGAACCGACAAGTATTATGGTAGAAACTGCTCCTACTATAGATAATGTTGCTAGCGTGACTATCGCTGAGGCAGTGCAGACAAATGAAGAAATCGCAAAAGAATAATGGCAAAGGAATTGCGGGAGATTCAAATCTTATGAACGAGGAGGAGGAAGCATTTCGATGGTTTTTGTCAAAGGATCTACTATCTATTCCATGTGATTCTCCACCGGTGGAATCAGATAGTCCTATGGACGCTAACTTACAGGAGTACATGCGGTCCGCACCGTATGACATAGTGAAAGATGCCTGGCTAAGAGGCCAAGGTCAACCCGTCGACCCCACCTTCTACATAAATCATCCTTCTTCTTTCGCGGAGGAAGTTGCGCTTGCATATGGTGAAGTGTATTCTTTCCCGCAACAAGCTCTCTTGCAGGTATTTTTATTGTTTTAATAACCTTAGATTTCATTTTATTTTCATCTATTTATAACTTTAATCCTGTAAATTGCAGCTTTCCCGTGGTCAAAGTGTTGTACATTTAACTTATAAATTTTAGAAGGCACGATCCATAAAAATGGTGACCCAATTTAGGTCTGTAGAAGAAGATGTTGCGGGTTTGAAGCGGGAAAACGATGCACTTCGTCACAATTGCTTGATCTTCAAAATCAAGGTTTAATTATTTCCATCTCGTCAATTTTTCTTAAATTATTTACTTGTTTTCTGAATTACTTCATGGGATCAGCGGGGGATTCAGGCCTTGTGACTAGGCTGCAACATAGAGTTAGTCGCTTGACAGATCATGTTATAAAAGTAAATAATGAAAATATGGAGATCAAGACAAGATTTAACAACCTCCTGATAGAAATAATCTGGCCGTACTGAAGTACAATGAATTAGAATCGCAGCACCGGCTTTTATTTGGAGAGAAAATCCGCAAGAAAGAGGAATTTAATGCTACTTTATCATGGACTAAGGATTGCGTTTTTGAAGCACGGGCACGATCTGAGAGATTGGAAGAAAAGAATCGCAAACTCTGCGTGGAACGTCATAATATCCTTGCGAGAATTTGTCATTCTGGATCACATCACAATTCTCAGTTTTCTTTGTACATAGCGCAACTTATTAAAGACAGAGATGACTCAGCTTCAGAGGCTCATGCTAAAGGGAAAACACTTGAGGATGCTCGAACTAAAATCCGTATCCTATCTGACACCTTTCTTCTGCGTGAAAGTGATATCTTCTACTTACATAAAGATGTTGAAAATGTACAAACAAATCTAATCAGTTGCGGGAATTGAAGCAAGCGGAGTTAGATCAAAGTCATTTAGATCTTCAGCATCTTACGGAAAATTATCAGAAACTTTAAAATGAATAGGACTTCCTTGATGTTACTAAAGATGCAATGACTCATGAATTAGCAGATTTTGGATCCCTCGCACGAGGTATCCTATTTTATTGCATATTTGAAATTAAGTATTATTTACACATTAATTAACCTGTTATCTTTATTACAGATTTTGAAGGAAAATACAAAGATGCGGCCGCAAGAGCTGCAAAGGCTGAAGGAGAGCTTGGTGTTGCCAATGCTAAGGTGGAAGAGCTCAACAAGCAACTGGAGCTGGCTTCTATCAAGGCTAATGATGCGCAAACTCAGCTAGATCTTTTATCCTCTAAAACCAAAGAGGTTGAGGACAAATTGATGCATGAAACTATGAAGAATGAAAGCTTAATTCGGGATTTAGCTTCAGAGAGAGGGAAAATAGCTTTTTGGAAAACGAATGCCGAAAATTCTACAGCCGAAGTAAATCAGTACAAGAAAGAGCTTGAAACCACAAAAGCCTATATTTCTTGGTTGAGGGTCGAAACTCGAGCTGGAATTGCAAAAGCAGTCAACAACAATCTTGATAGAGTACAAGCCGATGGATTTTCCAAAGTCTATAAGCGCAAAGATGTCCCTCATAATCCTCCTTTTGAAGCAAATCTTCTCGCACCTTAGTTTTTTCCTTTGCTTTGCTGTTGTTTAGTTTTTCCTTGCTTCCAAATTGTATTTGCACTTTCATTTTTCCTTGTATTTTTGTCCTTGCAAAAAAATTTATTAATATATATATTGATTGTTAGTGCATTAAATGAGTGTGAATTGATTTAACCGCAAGGAAATTTTGTACCTTGAGTTACTTCGAGGGTAGAGGCGCATGTCTAACTTCTCTCTGGCCAGGAGGAAATTAGGATGCGGTTCCTAGAGCATCTCCTGAAATGGAGAGTACCTGATACAATAATTAATGACATGTTAGGAATCTCAGTAGCGAAAGATCCAATAGTCATACACTCATAAACATTTACATGGACTTTCTAGAGAGATTACATTTGTTCTGATTTACCTAGTATGAAGCCAAATTATTGTCTGATTGCATTGTTAGTTGTGAGCACTTTCTGAAGTGGAGAGTACCTGATATAATGATTAATGTCATGTTAGGAATCTCTGTGGCGAAAAATCCATTAGTCATAGACATTTATATGGACTTTCTAGAGAAATTGTATTTGATCTTCTTTACTTATTTGTGAGCACAAATTATTGTACGATTGTATTGTTGGTCATGGGTAGTATGGTATAAGATATTGTGCGTTCCAAGGATGCCGTAAGATTTCTCCATTCATATTCCGCAAATGGTATGTTCCTTGTCCCGCAATATCTTTTATAACGTATGGTCCTCCCCATGTAGGTGCAAACTGATAGGATTTTAGAATACCATATTTATAATAACCGCAATCGCACGGTGTCTACAATGCAGACAACGGCAAGTACGGGTCGAACCCACAGGGAGCAGGGACAATACTGCAATTAATATCTCAATTAACTATCAGAAATAATATTTTTGGATTTTTAAAAATTCTAATAAACAAGAAAATAATAAAATAAACTAGCTAAAATATATAATATGATCAAGTAGAGAGGGCATTAGGGTTTTCGGTGTTCACCAATTTGATATGTAGAACTCATATTTAATCTCCAAAATTATCGTTTCACCACTGTAATTTTCTTTGCTTCCAAGTTGACATTTCTAAAGAGTTGCTTACAAATCGAAAATTATATCCCATATAATGTTGTTAAGCATCGCATATCAGTTCAAAAGCATAAACAATCAGTAGAACTATTTAACTCATAAATAGTTTCAAAGAATCAAATATCTAATTGATTGCATACACCGTCTAAGAATCTAATCCAAGCACGACATATTAAACGGAAAGCATATATGATCACATCTACTATTTATGCAATAATTAATTAATTTAACAATGAAGATAAATTACTAAACATTTAAATCATTTATTTATAAATTTTCCATAATCAAAATTGGTTTCTACCCAAAACCCTAGTCACAAAATCTAGAAAAATATAAAGATGAGTTTCTAAAAACCCATATAAATAATTAAAAAGAGTAGATAGGAAAAAGATTAAACCAAATTTCTGAAGAATTATCATCTTCTCCGTCTTCTGTATACAACACCGCCGTCAAAACCCTACAGAAAAACTCCACCAAGCCGTCCAAACTCCAAAAGAACTCGGACGTCAAAACCCTACGGGAAAACTCCCAAAAACAGAACAGCAAGCGACCCCCCTGTACACCACCGTCTGTCTCTGCCCCTACTCCTTCTAGATCTTCTCTATAAAGTAGCCTCTCACTCCCTCTTTTCCATCTTCTCCGTACCTACTCTACCTAATCTAGCAGACCTAACAAAACCTCCCCTTCTTTTTAATCTCCCTCTCCAGCCTTACACCACCAACAGAAAACCTCCAAGCCTAGGTGGTAGGTATTCATTCCCTTAGCCTCCACCTATTCCTTCCTCTCTCCCCCTTTTATCAGTCACGTCAATTTCTCTTCGTTAATTCCATGCACACCTCCTCCCAAGTCTAGAGTGCATCACTACCCCAACTTCACACGTCCGACACCAACAAGACATGTGTTATTTTATTTCATTTCCAAATATAACAGAAACCATGCTTGCCCCTCAAATTAGTCATCCTACTTCATTGCCACCACATGCATAATTGATTACAAGTTTCCTTTATTAGCATATATGCACTGACTTTTGTCATGCACATCTCTTATACGGTTGACGCATGTTAACTAAAATATTATACTATCTTTATTAGTTGGACCAACAAAGGAAACAAATTAGAGTTCCATTTATGAGTGTTGTCATGGTATAGATTCTTCCACCACTTCTTATATCTCTATGAGCAATTGCAGCGGACGAGTAGAGTAAAGAGTAAAGAGTAAAGAGAAAATTTTCTTCTTTACTCGCCAGTTTGCAGCCGTAACGGGAGAGCAAATTTGAGTTTTACTCCAGATTTGCTACAGTATTCGAGTGAATTCTCTCCGAATTCTAAGTATACTCGCACGGCCATGTGAGATAGCGTATGGCTAATACGTTCAGCTAGGAAAGCGTCTTTATATCAGAAGTATCCCTAGAGAAGCGCTTGGTCTTACGCTCAGCTAAGTATACGCCTCATAATACGGTCAGCTGGAATATCGTCCCTTGAAGATACGCTCAGGTAACTATACGCCTCTTAACACGGTGTTCTAGCTAGACGCTTCGCACTTCTGCGCTTCTCTAGAATGCCGTCCAAAACATATGGTATGCTAGAAGAACTCATATACATATACGTTATTCCTGGAAACCGTATAGGATGTATACGTTTAGTTAGGGAGCCGCCTGATTCATACGGCCTTACAAGAAACCGCATTACTACCATACAGTCTCTTAGGAAGCCGCATAGATGAACAAACGGTATGTTAGGAAGCCGCCCAAATTCATAAATAAATCTTTTGCAACCATACACTATGTTAGGAAGCCGCATAGAATAACGTACGGCCTGTTAGGAAGCCGCCCAACCAACTTTTTTTTTGTCCCAGCTTATAAATCTTGGTCTCAATATCCTTCGTTCATTACTCAAAATCAATGACAGTAGCCATCGTTCTTCCCTAAGTTCTCGGCTGCAAAATCATGTCCTAAACCTTCGTAAAAAAATCACAAAATGTATTGCAACAAGCACATCACAGAACCCATTTCGAATTCTGCTAATAAACCATGGCAAACCCAATGGTAGTTCAGGCATTCTGTCAAGCATCTTGTGTGGAGTTTTGGTACAAGAAGAAATTGGTTTAATGTGTTTCTCTAGCCTTGATTCATCTTCTTCCCTGCAAACACAAGTTCATTCATAACCCATCAATCATTCAATAAACACCTCAACCGCGGGTACAACTTCTTTCTTCTCTTTCTCACTGATCCCATGTCTCTTTCAAATCCAGGTTCACACTGAACTCTAGGACCTAGATAACCCAAACTAAGTTAAACCCATCTTTAATTGAAGCATCTCTTCCATAATAGCAACGTCATAAACAGAAGTAAAAGACTTCACCCGCTTGCAAAAATAAATGGTTTCTTCATAAACCTAAGATAGCACACACGTGCTTTGCCATAATGGTGAAATCCACTCACTCTTCATAAACCCAAGATCCCATGTGTGCTCCATTTCTTCACCAGGCCCAGTATACAAGCTATAATATTGAGACTATTAACTTCAAACGGTCTCCTAACTGGCCGTATAGCCAGGCGCTCAGTTAGGAGCACTGCCAAAACTCATACGGTCACTTAGGACCACTGCCAAAAGATATACACGGTCATCTGGGTGGCCGTTTAATATACGAGCGTCTTTCATCGACAGCATATCTCGTAATACGGCCACCTAACTAGACGCAACAAATATTATGACCTCCTACGAAGCCGTCTCTCGTAATACGACCACCCAACTAAACGCTCAATCATATGTATTATTAAGTGAGCGTATTTTATTTGGAGGTCATTCAGATGAGCGTATAGTTCCGCGCTCTTCTAAGTGAACGACAATACAACATACGGTAAGATAGCTAACCTTCCATGTTATCTTACGGCCATCTAAGAGGACGCCTAGTATCATACGATTACCAAGAAGAGCGTGCGAGCAAAATTTCCTCGCCTACCGCTGTGGTTTTTAAGCCAAAGACCAAACAAAATTTGGTATTTATTCGATAGGATAGTCGCACCGCTGCAGTTGCCCTAAATGCTTGGAAATGCCACAAAAGACGCCCAAGCCCATTCACACTTTTTAATCGAGCTCAAACACACAGTTAACTGAGAATGTTGTAGTAACATTAGCAATTTAGCCCATTTAACTGTATTTAGTTATAACTTCGGGTTTTATGCATACCACCTATTAAAGCAATATAATAGTAAAATTACTACAATTAAAAGTACTAGAAAATATAAATTAGACGATAAATATGTATGAATTACGCCCGTATCAAATACTCTCAAACCTATATTTTGCTAGTCCTCGAGCAAAACTAATATAGAAAATAATATAAAATCCTAACTCACTTTCGCAGGAATCACGACTACATTTAACATATGTAATAAGCCTATAAACCCCTAAGTGGCCTTAGCGTACGAGTTTTGTCTCATGAGGGTTTACAAGAGGTTTACCCATAAAACTTTTACTCCAAATTTCTATCTACCTGTGAACGATTTAGGATAGACACTAAACAAGCTATTTAGTTGGCATACTAAATTCTCCGACTATAAGAATCATTACCCTGTATGAATCCAATTGATATACACGAGTTTGTACTCAGCGTACTAAAATTCATATAAGAATGCAACTCTACTCAAATAATCATTGAACATCCAAAATTGGATATAATTCACATTGCTCGAAATCAATCAAATTTAAACACAGGGATCGATTAGAAGAAGAATATAGAAATGATGAATGATGCATATGTTGACTAAGGTGAACGGTGTTTCCCAAAATATTAGTATAAAATCCGGCTCAGATGCTCATACTTTTATTATTATTTATATACATAATTTTATTTCTTTTTTTTTTCTTTTTTTTTTATGACTACATGATTAGATCGTTCGAATCTAAGCGCATGCTCCTTTTCAGCAGATTACATGATAGTTCCCATGGATCCTGCATTCCACGCTTGCTTAGGGGACGGAGACAAGGAAAACACACATGTATTGTTATCAAAGTGTCTATTTTCAATTTTTATTTTTATTTTATTTTTGACAAAATTAAAATTCTAATGCATCCGAGCTACGACCTTATGACAATACTAAGG
This sequence comes from Papaver californicum, assembly GCA_023531435.1. Taxonomy (NCBI): domain Eukaryota; kingdom Viridiplantae; phylum Streptophyta; class Magnoliopsida; order Ranunculales; family Papaveraceae; genus Papaver; species Papaver californicum. Next base: position 176,983 of record JAJJMC010013110.1, read on the forward strand.
CCCCACCAAATCACTTAGAGAAACATAAAATTGCAAAAATAAAAATAGAAAGTGATATGATTATGATGATTCCAAGATATGCTTTTTCAATGATTATCATGTTATTTCTAACACCTGAGTGCATCCAGATATGAATAGACCATTTAGCTGGGCATACCAATTCCTATAGATAAGAGCTATATTTCCATCTACCTAGAATGGTTAGTGTCATCCTGAATAATTCACAAGTTTCTAAATTTCGGAGTTTCTTATTAGCATCAATTTTCAGAAACTCTACCCCCAAACCTAAATTTAACATTGTCCTCAATGTTTTAAACAGTGCAACCTAGAATGGCATGCAATATATATAAACATGAGAAACAAATGTAAATCAAAGAGAAGGGATTGGAACGTCTCACCTGATTGACGAAGAAAAACAGTATTCTCTATAACACACATCAAACGATAGTAATAACAAAGAACACTGAAAATAAAATAAAAATAAAAGCAAAAAGTCCTAAAAAGAAAAAAAAAACAAGAAAATAAAAATCTACCTACTGGATATGTACGGATTGAATCCCCAAACACTAATAACCTGAAAATTTGGGGATCAACCCAAAATATAATATATACAAATGACAGTTTCACAATTATATTATGGTGACACAGTGACACTGAAACTATCAAAAAGAAGGGATTACCCCCAAACCAAGTTTTTACTACACTCGGAAGTTCGTAAAGAACATAATATGGGGATAAAATTAGGATTGGGGAAATATCAATCGGTTCGTGCACGGTGTCAAGAACATGCAAGTCCTCTGGATATTTGGATGCAAAGTGATCCAGAAAAACTTGAGAAGCACACAATTCTAACCTTAAATTAGGTAACTTTTGGAAGTCTAGGGGTCTAGAAACAACCTCTAAGTCGGGTGAATGATCTTGCGAGATACATTTATCTATAGAATTAGGCAAATCATCTACACAATCATCCATGGGGTCATCTATATGTTATGTTTGGAACTGAGAGTCACTACAAGACTGATCATCATCAGCATATAATCTTTGCATTGCCATAACTCTCAATCTTTGTTCCAAACTAAGCAGTCTGTGTTGATAATACTTCTCATATATCATTAGAGGTGACTCTTCACTTACCTCAGGTGAAGTAAGAACTTCATTATGCCGTGACCGTTTTATATATTACCCCAGTATCATATTACATGACGGCTCCTGCATAAGAGTTATCTCCAGCAAAAGATTAATCATCCTCGGAAAAGTACCTGAAAAGAGATACTAAAACACAAAACAAGTCAAATAGAACTAAAAATCCTGAAAGAAAAATAAAAACATATAGAAAAATAAAAATAAATAAAATAAAAACCTAAACTATGATTAGAAAATCAAAAATATTAATTACAATATTCCACAACCGCTCCCCGGCAGTGGCGGCAAAAATTGATAGGATTTTAGAATACCTTATTTATAATAACCGCAATCGCACGGTGTCTACAATGCAGACAACGGCAAGTACGAGTCGAACCCACATGGAGCGGGGACAATACTGCAATTAATATCTCAATTAACTAATCAGAAACAATATTTTTGGATTTTTAAAAATTCTAATAAACAAGAAAATAATAAAATAAAATAAACTAGCTAAAATATATAATATGATCAAGTAGAGAGGGCACTAGGGTTTTCGGTGTTCACCAATTTGATATATAGAACTTACATTTAATCTCCAAAATATCGTTTCACTATTGTAATTTTCTTCGCTTCAAAGTTGACATTTCTAAATAATTCTTATCAATCGAAAAGTATATCGCATCTAATGTTGTTAAGCATGGCATATCAGTAGAACTATCTAACCCATAAATAGTTCCAAAGAATCAAATATCTAATTAATTGCATACACCGTCTAAGAATCTAATCCAAGCACGACATATCAAACGGAAAGCATATATGATCAAATCTACTATGTATGCAATAATTAATCAAGCTAACAATGAAGATAAATTACTAAACATTTAAACAATTTATTTATAAATTTTCCATAATCAAAATTGGTTTCTACCCAAAACACTAGTCACAAAATCTAGAAAACATGGAGATGAGTTTCTAAAAACTCATAAAAATAATTAAGAAGAGTAGATAGGGAAAAGATTAAACCAAACAATACAATCGTACAATAAGACATTAAGGGAGCTACCCCCATCCATGAGAATCTTCTTGACATTCCATCCCGATACTGGTAGAGTAAGCACCAACGGATCATTGTGTGTTTCTATTTCCTGATCAACCTCATCTGCTGTAAAAGTTAACAGAGAAGCCATCCATCCTTCCCATGTTTGCGTAACTCTTCCCGCAACTTTGAAGACTTCATGACTGTGAACCCTCTTATGCAGCTTCTTGTCAATAACTATGTTCATAGATGATTTACCCGATTCGGTATAGGAAATCATATTAATAGTTCGGTCACTTTGTGGAATATTTACAGTTTTTCCAATATTGAGCCTTGATGAAGGATTGGGAAAATAAAGAAATTCCTTCAGCTCTCCCATATCAATCAATTTTTGAACTTACATCTTCAAATTCCTGCATCTGCTTGTGGAATGGCCCTGATAGCAATGATATTCACAATAATCCTTTGAATTCTGTGTGTGTGATGGATGATTTCCTTTTGTCCATGGCCAATGAAAATCTTGCATGTTCTTAATTGTATTTAGAATTTGTGAGTATGGAGTGTTGAATTTAGTGAAAACTCGATCCTCAAATTGGCGATTAGAAGATGAATATAAAAGTGATGAATGATGCATATGTTGACTAAGGTGAACGGTGTTTCCCAAAATATTAGTATAAAGTCCGGCTCGGATGCTCCTATGTTTATTATTATTTATATACATAATTTATATTTTTTTCATCTTTTTTTTTCATCTTTTTTTTTCGACTACATGATTAGATCTTTTGAATCTAAGCGCATGATCCTTTTCAGCAGATTACATGATAGTTCCCATGGATCCTGTATTCCACGCTTGTTTAGGCGACGAAGATAGGAGAACACACACATGTTGTTGTCAAAGTGTCAATTTTTTTTATTTTTTTTCAACAAAATAAAAGTTCTAACGCATCCGAGCTACGACCTTATGGCGATACTAGGGTCCCACCAAATCACTTGGAGAAACGTAAAATTATAAAAATAAAAACAGAAAGTGATATGATTATGATGATTCCGAGATACGCTTGTTCAATGATTATCATGTTATTTCTAACACCTGAGTGCATTCAGATATGAATAGACCATTTAGATGGGCACACCAATTTCTATAGATAAGAGCTATGTTTCCATCTACCTAGAATGGTTAGTGTCATCCTTAATAATTCACAAGTTTCTAAATATCGGAGTTTCTTATTAGCATCAATTTTCAGAAACTCTACCCCCAAACCTAAATTTAGCATTGTCCTCAATGTTTCAAACCGTGCAACCTAAAATGGTATGCAATAAATATAAATATGAGAAACAAATGTAAATCAAAGAAAAGGGATTGGAACGTCTCACTTGATTGACGCAAGAAAAGCAGTATTCTCTGTAACACACATCAAACGATAGTAATAACAAAGAACAACAAAAATAAAAATAAAAATAAACAAAAATCCTAAAAGAAAATAAAAACAAGAATATAAAAATCTACTTACTGGATATGTACGGAAAGAATCCCCATACACTAACAACCTGAAAATTTGGGGATCAACCCAAAATACAATATATACAAATGATAGTTTCACACTTATATTCTGCCAACACGGAGACACTGAAACTATCAAAAATAAGGGATTACCCCCAAACCAAGTTTTTACTACACTTGGAAGTGCGTAAAGAACATAATATGGGGATAAAATTGGGATTTGGGAAATATCAACCGGTTCGTGCACGGTGTCAAGAACAGGCATGTCCTCTGGGTATCTAGACGCAAAGTGATCCAACAAAACTTGAGAAGCACACAATTCTAACCCTAAATTAGGTAATTTTTTGAAGTCTAAGGGTCTAGAAACAACCTCTAAATCGGGTGAATGATCTTGTGAGATGGATTCATCTATGGAATTAAGCAAATCATATACACAATCATCCACAAGGTTATCAATATATTCTGTATGGAACTGAGAGTCACTACAAGACTGATCATCATTATCCGCATATAATCTCTGGCATGCCAGAACTCTCAATCTTCGTTCCAAACCAAGCGGTCTGTGTTTATAATACTTCTCATATATCATTGAAGGTGATTCTTCACTTACCTCAGGTGAAGCAAAAACTTCATTATGTCGTGACCGATTTATATATTCCCTCAATGTTATCTTAGATGACGTCTCCGGCATAAGAGCCATCTCCTGCAAAAGAGTCACCGTCCTCGTAAAAGTACCTGAAAAGAGATACTAAAACAAAAAACAAGTCAAATAGAACTAAAAATCCTAAAAAAATAATAATAATATATATAAAATAAAAATAAATAAAATAAAAACCTAAACTATGATTAGAAACTCAAAAATATTAATTACAATATTCCGCAACCGCTCCCCGGCAGCGGCGCCAAAAATTGATAGGATTTCAGAACCCTATATAAATAACAGCAATCGCACAGGGAGCGGGGACAATACTGCAATTAATATCTCAATTAAGCTAATCAGAAATAATATTTTTGGATTTTTGAGAAATTCTAATGAGCAAGAAAATAATAAAATAAGCTAACTAAAATATACAATGTGACCAAGTAGAGAGAGCACTCGGGTTTTCGGTTTTCGCCAATTTCATATATAGAACTCACATTTAATCCCCAAAATTATTGTTTCACCACTGTAATTTTCTTTGCTTCCAAGTTGACATTTCTAAGGAATTGCTTATCAATCGAAAAGTATATCCCATCTAATGTTAATAAGCATGGCATATCAAATTAAAAGTATAAACAATCAGTAGAACTATCTAACCCATATATAGTTTCAAAGAATCAAATATCTGATTGCATACACCGTCTAATAATTTAATCCAAGCACACATATCAAAAGGAAAGCATATATGATCAAATCTACTATTTATGCAATAACTAATCAAGCTAACAATGAAGATAAATTACTAAACCTTTACACCATTTATTTATAATTTTTCCATAATCAAAATTGGTTTCTACCCAAAACCCTAGTCACAAAAATCTAGAACATGGAGTTGGGTTTCTCAAAACCCATAAAAATAATTAAGATTAAGAAGGAGGGAAAAGATTAAACCCTTTAAATTCTGGTTCTGCAATTCCAGTCGTGTCTTGTTTCTCTACAAAATAGTAGACCACCTATTTCTCCCCAAACTGTATGCCTCCAATCAGACCTCCATCAACCAGCGTCAAACCTTCTCACCTTATTCCTAGAACTTGTCTCTTCCACAACCTACAAACCTCTTCCACCTTCTCTCTATCTCTCTAGCTTAACCTACCCTCTCTCCTTACTCCACCGTACCAGGAGAAGAGAAACAGAAAACCTCTACGAACCAGCGTTAGACTTTTCCTGACGCTCTCTCACCTCCGGCCGTCCTTCCTGTTTTTCTCTGTTCCCCCTACTCCTCCCTTCTTCCCCTAGTTGTTCGCCTCCCTCTCACCAAAAACTGAAAAGGCAAAAAAAGAACCCCTCACTTCTCACACCTCTTCTTCTTTTATACCTAGGTTTTCTTCATGATTCCTCTACTCTCTAGCCCCTAGCTTTGACCGTAGCCATAGGTAGTCTACATTCTCTAATCTTCCCTTTTTTTGTCCCACCGAAAACAAAAGAGAAGCCTCCCCCTCTCTGTATCAATCTCTTTCCTTCTTAATTGCCTACCTCTTCACCCTAGGTATAACTTAGCTCCCCCTACTTCCTCTTCTCTCCCCCTAGGTATGACCTAGCTCCGCCTACCAAAACTATCTAGGAAACTCCCCCTCGGTAAAGAATTCTTCACTTTCCCTTTTATCTCTCTCACCAATCACGTGCCAACTTTTCACTCGGTTTCCCAAAAAACTCAAAAGCAAACCTCACTCATTTTTCTCTCTTCTTTATTGCGTTTAGCCAACACCTTTCACTGCCTATTCTTTCTCTAACTAACCTCTCTCCATCTAGGTCTAGCCTTCTCTTCACCCTCCTAGGTCTAGCCTTCTCTTCCCCTTAGAAAAGAAGTTGTCCCAAAACCTATTGTTTAACCGAGCCATCCTTCTCTCAGCCACGTCTATTTTCTCTCTGACTTCTTTTTCTTCTCTTTATTTCATTGCAAACATCCTACTCCCACAGACCACGTCACTTAACCATTTCTCTCTTATCAGACCGTGTATAGGCTGTCTAACTTTCTCCAACATATTTTCTTTACTTTTTACTCTCACGTCTCAATCCCTAGGCTAGGTCTCTTCCACCATACTGCCTCTTCTCTTTCACTATCTCTTCTAATCTTTTATGTCAAACCCCCATAAGAAATCACGTCAAACACTCTATCGCCTCACCAATCAGTATAGGACGAGTACATGGGTCTTTCTACAGACGCTTACTCTCAAATTAATACTTAGTAGTTGGTCCCGAAATCAGATATCACATGACGCTACGAATTCAGCCCTTTTAACCGTGTTTAGCTTATAGCTTCGGATTTTATGTGAACCACCTATAAAATAATAAAATAGTCAAATTAATACAATTATGAGTATTAACAAATATAAGTTAGAAGGTAATATGTATGAATTATAACCTTATCAAATACCCCCAGACATATATTTTGCTAGTCCTCGAGCAAAACTAGTCAAAAAATAAAATAAAATCCTAACTCACTTTCGCAGGAATCACGACTACATTTAGCATATGTAATAAGCCTTTAAACCTCTAAGTGGCCTTAACGGACGAGTTTTGTCTCGTGAGGGTCTACACCAAATTTTAGCTACCTGTGAACGATTTAGGATAGACACTAAACAAGCTATTTAGTTGGCATACTAAATTCTTCGACAATAAAAATCATTACCCTGTATGAATCCAATTGATATACACGAGTTTCCACTCAACGTACTAAAATTCATAGAAGAATGCAAACTCTACTCAAATAATCATTGAATATCCAAAACTGGATAAAAATTCACATTGCTCGAAATCAATCAAATTCAAACACATGAATAGATTAGAAGATGGATATATAAGTGATGAATGGTGCATATGTTGACTAAGGTGAACGGTGTTTCCCGAAATATTAGTATAAAGTCCATCTCGGATGCTCCTATTTTTATTAATATTTATATACATAATAAATTTTTTTCTTTTTTTTTTCCTTTTTTTTTCGACTACATGATTAGATCTTTTGAATCTAAATGCATGCTCCTTTTCAGAAGATTACATGATAGTTCCCATGGATCATGCATTCCACGCTTGCTTAGGCGACGGAGACAGGGAGAACATACACATATTGTTATCAAAGTTTCATTTTTTTTTTTTTGACAAAATTAAAATTCGAATACATCCGAGCTACGAATGGCAATACTAGGACCCCACCAAATCACTTAGATATACATAAAATTGCAAAAATAAAAATAGAAAGTGATATGATTATGATGATTTTGAGATATGCTTGTTCAATGATTATCATGTTATTTTTAATACCTGAGTGCATCCAGATATGAATAGACCATTTAGCTGCGCACACCAATTCGTATAGATAAGAGTTATGTTTCCATCTACCTAGAATGGTTAGTGTCATCCTGAATAATTCACAAGTTCCAAAATTTTGGAGTTTCTTATTGGCATCAATTTTCAGAAACTCTACCCTCAAACCTAAATTTAACATTGTCCTCAATGTTTCAAACTGTGCGACCTAGAATGGTATGCAATATAGATAAAAGAGACAATTAAAATTCAAAGAAAAGGGATTGGAAAGCCTCACCTGATTGACGCAAGAAAAGCAGTATTCTCTGTAACACACATCAAACGATAGTAATAACTAAGAACACCAAAAATAAAAATAAAATAAACAAAAATCCTACAAAAGAAAATAAAAACAAGAAAATAAAAAATCTTCCTACTGGATATGTACAGAAATGATCTCCATAAATTAACAACCTGAAAATTTGGGGATCAACCCAAAATAAAATATATATATATAAATGACAGTTTCACACTTATATTATGGCAACACGGAGACACGAAAACTATCAAAATCAGAGGATTACCCCCAAACCAAGTTTTTACTACACCTGAAAGTGCATAAAGAACAAAATATGGGGATAATATTGGGACTGGGGAAATATCAATTGGTTCATGCACGGTGTCAGGAACAGGCAAGTCCTCTGGGTATTTGGATGCAAAGTGATCCAAAAAGACTTGAGAAGCACACAATTCTAACCCTAAATTAGGTAACTTTTGGAAATCTAGGGGTCTAGAAACAACCTTTAAGTCAGGTGAATGATCTTGCGAGATACATTTATCTATGGAATTAGGAAAATCATCTACACAATCATCCACGGGGTCATCTATATGTTATGTTTGGAACTGAGAGTCACTACAAGACTGATCATCATCATCAACATATAATCTCTGCATTGCCAGAGCTCTCAATCTTTGTTCCAAACTAAGCGGTCTGTGTTTATAATACTTCTCATATATCATTAGAGGTGATTCTTCACTTACCATAGGTGAAGCACGAACTTCCTTATGTCGTGACCAATTCATATATTCCCGAAGTGTCATCTTAGATGACGTCTCCTGAGAAGGAGTCATCATCCTCAGAAAAGTACCTGAAAAGAAATACTAAAACATAAAACAAGTCAAATAGAACTAACACTCCTAAAGAAAAATAAAAACATATACAAAAATAAAAACAAATAAAATAAAAACCAAAACTATGATTAGAAAATCAAAAATACTAATTACAATATTCCACAACCGCTTCCCGGCAGCGGCGCCAAAAATTAACAAAATTTTGGTATACCCTATTTAAAAACTGCAATCGCACGGTGTCTACAATGCAGACAACGACAAGTACGGGTCAAACCCACAGGGAGCGGTCAAATACTGTAATCAATATCTCAATTAAAGTAATCAGAAATAATATCTTTTGGATTTTTAGAATTATGAATGAAATAATTAAAACAAACTAAACTAATAAAATAACTAAGCAAAGAGAGTTGGTAACCAGGGTTTTTAGTATCCACCGCTATTTCTATTCAACTATTGAAGTGAAACATAACTCCTGAATATTCATCTATTGTTCGTTCTATCGACATCATTTATTATATATATTAGAGTCGCAAATATCACTGGGACGCCCTAAGCATGGCGCATCAAAAATTCTAAGTCTTAGAATACACTATCAAATTGCGTTAGCGAGAAAATTATATGAAACTAATTATAGGTTCACAAATAATACCTGACTATTCTAAGCATACCCCATCAATGGATTTTACCCAAGCATGACATACCAAATAAGTAGACAAATATATTTGTAATCCTATTAATTATGCGCAAAGGTTACATATTTTACAGAACTGGTGAAGCAACAACTAATTTTTATCATTAAATCAATAAATAAAATCATTGAACTAATCTATTCAAATCATAATAGTCTGTACCAAATAATCAATTCAATTGGCCTAATACTTTAAATGGTTTCAACATAAGACCCTAACTAAAAATCAATTAGCAAGACATGATAATGGATTTCTCAAAATCCATTAAAATAAATACAGAGAAAAGTATAGAGGATTAAACCAGTGTTCCGTAAAGATGTTGTATCTACCTTCCTCTCTGATCCAGACACCGACATCAGAAGAAAGTCTTAATCAACTCTCCCTCCTCCTATCTATCAATCATTTTCCCACTTTCTCTTTCACCGTTGTACTTCTCTGTACTTCTCTCTGCCAACCACCCAACACCCTACTCCCTAGCCTCTGCCTCTCCTTCTTCACGTGCTTCACCCTAGGTTCTCTCTCCACTTTCTACTTTTTTTTCTTCCAATCACCTCACTTCTCTCCCCTCTCTCCCAGACGCAGCCGTCAGCCTCTCTCTTTCCTTCTTCACGTGTTGTCCTCTCCCTTCTTTCTCACTTCCCCCATCAATCAGCTTCTTTTCTCTTTATAAACTCTTATCGCGTCTCTATTCCCCCTCTCTTCTACTCCTAGGTATTCTCTCTCTTAAAAAATAGTCCACCTCTTTCCCTATTTGCCTCAACAGTCCTGTCCATTTACCCTCAACCTCACTTTTTCTCTCACGCTTGTGTTGTCCAACTTCTACTTCTCTTTTACAATCTCATGGAAACTAAAAGAAGTCATATACTCTCTTAGCCCCACTTTCTCGTTTTGCGTCCAACCAACTAAATAAAAGTCCACCTGCTTACACTTTTCATTTGCTAGGATCTCTACAGACTTTGTCTGTTCGGTGTCTAGCCCAACTTCCTTTTACTTCACCAGGCGTCCACCACTCTTGCCACGTCTGACACCAAAGTGTCTCATTGGTCCAGACACTTGAAGTGCCAACCATTTGGTACGTAAAAAATGCGGACTTAAGCACAGAACATCTATAGGCATGACAACAATATAAAAAGCTTCCAAATTAGTCCATTTAACCAATTTACTTGTAACATTGGGTTTCCGTTATATTATCTGTAAACGCACGAAAACAATAATATTAACACAAAATTAAGTACTAGTAAATATTAATTATGAGGTAAATATATATAAATTATGTTTGTATCATCTGCTGATAATGAGCATGCGCTTAGGTTTAAAAGGTCTAATCATGTTGTCGAAAAAATAAAACAAAATAATAATAATTATATATATTCAATAAATCGAACGTTGGAGCCCTTGTATATACCAACTGAGTTGATACTAGAATTAGGATTCAGAATAGTGAGTATGTATCTCAATCCATTAGGGCTCATCTTGGAATGATGTTCATGTACATATTTCTGGAAAACAACGTTCACATGCGCACACTTCTATGTCCATATCCATCTTCTTAATCTACTCATGCGATTGTTGTTTGTTATACTCCGAGTATCTTGGTCCGTTGTACGATTTTCTGAGTAGTGCTTTGTTTTCTTATATATGAATTTTGGTACGATTGAGTGCAAACTCATGTACAACAATTGGACTCATATAGGGTAATGATTTCCATATCCAAAGAATTTAATAGCCAAGTAAATAGCATGCTTAGTGTATACCCTCAATCGTTCACAAGTAGCTAGGCTTTGGAGTAAAACGGTTTTGTGGTATATCTCTTGTAAACCCTCATAAGACAAAACTCGTCCACTAGGGCCATCTAGGTATTTAAAGGCTTGTTGCACATTCTAAATGCAATCTCGATTCCTGCGAAAATGAGTTAGGATTCTTATGTTAGTTTTTTATTTTAGTTTTGCCCGAGGACTAGCTAAATGTAGGTTTGAAAGTATTTGAACAGTGTGAAAACACGTCATTTTTACATCTTAATTATATTTATTTAGTTCTTTATTTTATACATATTTAATAATTTTGTTAGTTTTATATTTTTTAGAAAATAAAGATTGATCGAACCGGAACAAAATAGAAACGCTATCCGGCTATCTCATGCCACAAATTTTTGTGGTGCATGAATCACGAAAGTCAAAGTCAGTCAAATAAAGGGCGATTAATTCGCACGAAAAATGGAGTCAACTGCTGGCTAGAATGAACGGGAGCGGTCGGTGGCGTATGGATATAAAAGAAGTGAAGGCATAAAGGGAAGGTGATCATACTTCTATTGGGAGTTGGAGATAATTATACGGCCAAAAAGTAAGAAGTAGGTGTTGGGAGGTGGCAGTATGGGGTCCATCTCAGAGAAAGAGAGAAGGTGGGGCAGCTGGGTGTCACAAGGGTGCACCAAATGGCTAAGCACATGGCTAAATATATAGCTAAATCACCCTTGTGCACCACCTTGGCTAGCCCTTGGCTAAATGGATAGCCTTCCTTTCTAGAATCTTCTTCTTTTTGTCATTTTCTTAGTATATTCTAGAATTGTGTAGATATATGTGGATAAGGATGAAATCCTCTAGAATTGTATATAATACTCTAAAAGTAGATCTTAGCCATACATTTGTAAATATATAGAACATGATCTAGAACATTCTAGGCATCCCCAACTAGTATAAATAGGGATGCCACCTTCATTTGTAAATCATCCAAGTTTGGGAGAGCAATACATACATACAACTTTCATTCAAGTGTTCATTCTTGTTCTTGAGTGTTCATAAGTTGTTCTGGAGTTTCTTGTGAGTTTGATCTTGAGTAGTCTTTTGAAGTTGTGTTAAACTTCATTAGGGAAGGATTACTTATCTAGTAAAGGAATCCTATACAAGTGTTGTACGGAGGAAAGTCGAGGCGAAGGACAACCCCATGACAACTGGTATCAGAGCTTTGGTTCATACTACTCTCGGTAAGATCTCTCACTATGTCTTCAGAAGCTGAATATACTGTTATTACTAACGTTGATGTTTATAGGACTCAGAAGACAAAGAAACAACGGGATAGGTAAGTGGACCCCCGTATCGATGCTCGTGTTGGATCATTGGAAGAAAAGGTGTTTTCTAATATGGAGATGGTAGAAAATTTGAACATGGACTTTGGGGAAGCCATAAATCAACAAACTGCTACCATAGATGATTTGGAGAAATCGATGGAGGTTTCTTTTGAGGCGTACCAGAAAGAGATGGGTACACATAAGAAGAAGTAAATGCTTACTTAAGGATACTGCAAACTCAAATTGATGAGTTAAAGACCCTAATCCGAGGAGGCACGGTTCGTGGATCATCCAGGGTGAAGGTGCCGGAACCAAAGGAATACGCCGGTGCAAGGGATACTAAAGAGCTGGAAAATTTTCTATGGAATATGGAAAGGTACTTCAGGGCCACGGGCCTTGATGATGAGCAAGAACAGGTCGACACTGCGACCATGTACCTAAATGAAGATGCTCTATTGTGGTGTAGAAGAATATATGCAGAGATTGAGAGGGGAGTCTGCTCCATCAGAACTTGGGGATAATTAAAGAGGGAAATCAAGGCCATGTTCTATCCAGAAAACGTTGAGCACAAAGCTCGGGACAAACTTCAAAATTTGAAGTATTCATGTACCATTTCCGAATATGTCAAACAATTTAATTCCCTTATGTTAGACATATTGACAATAGCAGATGAGGACCGCTTCTACCACTTTAACCGTGGATATCCTCGTTGGGCTTCTATGGAATTACAACGAAGAGGTATTACTGACTTGTCCACCGCGTTGAGCACCATTGAAAAACTTGATGACTTTGCAAACAAGCCTGATCAACTTGCGAAGAATAAGTCATCCAAGCCATTTCAAGAAGAAAAGGGTGGGGGAGACTATAAAGGCTATCATGATAAGCCACAGTCTAGCCTGGAAGGGTCCAAGTCAAATAGTGGGTGGAAAGGCAAGTAAGATAACCGTACGAAGAAATGCTTCATTTGTGGAGGTGAACATCTTGCTTACAGTTGCCCTAAGAAAAACATGTTCAACTCCTTGATTGTGCAACAGGAGGAGAAGACCGAAGACCCACACTTGGGAGCCATTCAGTTAAGTGCAATCAAAAGCCAGCCCAAAGCACAACAACCAGCACCAAACAAAAGTGCGAGCAAGGGACTTATGTACGTGGACATAAGTCTAAACGAGCAAAAGACCAAGGCCATGGTCGACTCGGGTGAAACACACAAATTCATCTCTAAAGGAGAAGCCGAGAGGTTGAAGTTGAAGGTCGAGGAAGATTCAAGCACAATAAAAAAGTAAACTCAGCGGACATACCGATTCATGGAGCAGCCAAGGGGGTAGATATGAAGGTTGGCGCATGGAGAGGGACTACTGACTTTACGGTAGTGCAGATGGACGATTTCAGAGTTATCCTTGGGATGGAGTTCTTAGATCGTGCCAAAGTAGCCATGGTGCCTTGCCTCGGAGTAGTTAGCATAAGTGACGAGAAGTCCCCTTGCGTGATCCCAGCCACCCGGACCAATGAGACTTGCTCAAGCACATTATCGGCTCTACAACTGAATAAAGGAGTTTAGAAGGGAGAACCAACCTTTGTAACCGCCATTATGGAGGGAAGTGAAGAACCGGACGAGGTCGTTCCGATGGAAGTGCAAGAGGCCTTGCAGGAATAACAGGACGTGATGCCAGCCGAGTTTACCAAGCAATTACCACCTAAGAGGGAGGTGGTTCATCAGATCGAGTTGGAACCTGCAGCAATGACGCCCGCCATGTCCCCATCTGGCCACAGTCCATTCGAGTTGGCCGCTGGCCAACAACCTTTGATGCCACACACACTCGCTGGAGGATATAAAGGAAAAAGCCCTGCTTCTTTTCGATTCACCAAGGAATCGCATGAGAAGCATGACTTGGCCAAAGCATTTTTGGAGAAAACCTCTCAGCGTATGAAGAAATGGGCAGACCAGAAAAGGAGACCCGTATCTTTCGAAGAAGACAACTTAGTCATGCTGAAGTTGAACCCACAACAGTTCAAAGCTTTTCGTAAGGTACATAAGGGACTCATTCGACGGTACGAGGACCATTTTGTATCATTAAGAAAGTCGGGAAGGCATCTTATAGATTGGAGCTGCCAAGTCACATGAAGATCCATCCCGTCTTTCATGTTAGATGCTTGAAGCCATACTATGCAGATCAAGATGATGAGTCTAGAAGTAGATCTTAGCCATACATGTGTAAAGATCTAGAACATTCTAGGCATCCCCAACTAGTATAAATAGGGATGCCACCTTCATTTGTAGATCATCCAAGTTTGGGAGAGCAATACATACATACAACTTTCATTCAAGTGTTCATTCTTGTTCTTGAGTGTTCATAAGTTTTTCTTGAGTTTCTTGTGAGTTTGATCTTGAGTAGTCATTTGAAGTTGTGTTAAACTTCATTAGGGAAGGCTTACTTATCTAGTAAATGAATTCTAGACAAGTGTCGCACAGAGGAAAGTCGAGGTGAAGGACAACCCAGTGACATGGGGCTGTTAACTGAATAGAAAGAGGAAGGCAGGTCTTCTGTTTTGGGTATGCCAGCACATGAGTAAAAGAAAAGGCGTTGGTGAGAACAAGGACTAGAAATGACGTGGAGGTTTTCTTTTGAAAACCGGACATGAAAAGTTAAAATATAAGGGAAGAAATTGATGACGTGGCAAATTTTTATTGGGTTATTCCATAACTGTGATAAGAGGAATGACATAAATTATGAAAACTTAGGTTTCTATAGCCTATATTTATGTGGTCGACAAGGGAGTTTTGGGGGTGGTGAGCCGACAAAAGAAAATTTATATACTTGTTTTAACCGTGATATTTTCCGAAATGTATTGACTGTCTTCGATACTCTTAAGTCATATTATAAATATTTTATAGATACTGTATGAGTAGTTTATATAATTAATTATTGAAGTTTGAAAACCCTGGTTTATTTTTATTTGTTAGTTTGTTTATTGCCGTACTTTTATTTATATTTTCTTATTTCATATTATTATCTTATTAGCATAGTTTAACTGTAATTTGAAAGTAACAATTATTTAGTCTCCGAGGACGACCCTTGCTTGCATATTATCCAATCAACAGTCGTGCATTTACGGTTTACATATTTTTATCTCATCAAGAAAAAAGGGTTATAAGGAAAACCAACAAACTGAGTAAGAAACTCAGGGATAAACAATCCTTCATAAGGTCACATTAACAGTAAAAGAACATATCTATAACGAATTAATGATAACTAATATGTTCAAGAAAAGTAACCTTTCAAAGGCTTACTTGCGAGGAAGCCTTCTTGTGACGGGCTTCATCGAGATCAAATGGTTTTATAATCATCTAAGTTGTAAAGGTAGCTGACAATAAATAGGGTTACAATGATATTTATTGTGTGGTTTACTGTTTGTACGAATGTAATTGTGTATTATCCAATGCTTACAACGTATTTAAATCCTGTTTCTGTTCATCATATTCATCTAAAGATACAATTTATCAAATTTAATGTAGTTCTAATAATCCACCAAAGACCTTTGAAGAAATAGAGGTTTTGTCATTCATATAGACAAAAGTCGCAAAACCAACAACTGCAAAATATTAAGGAAAAAAGGCCAGAGAAAGAACATCTAGAAAATCCAACAACGGAGCATTTTTTTAATTCACCAAGATACATTTTTCCATCTCTGAGTGTTTCCTCGACTGAGAAAAACCTGCAATCCACAGAAGCTCTAGACCTAAGAACTGATGCACGCCGTGAAGAAATATATGGAGCAAGATTATAAAATTACGGAAAATGGGGATCAACTCACTATTTACCTTTGAGTCAGGGGAGACTACATCACCACCCTTTTCAACAGTACCTAAAATGCTTTAACCCACTTACACAATAGAATAGATCTAAAATAGAAGCAAACCCATCTGTTATGCCACTTAGCAAGAGTGCTTTGAATCTTCATGAGTTCATCTTGCTTCGTCAGCAATTTTCAGGAAAGAAAATTTTTAATCAATCAAGTCAAACATTAACTGCATGAAATCGAAGTAACAAAATGATTAAAACCCTCGAATTAAACGAAACCGGTCAAGAAACCCCAAAATCAAACGAATATCGTACCTATAATACCCTTTGATAGGAATAGATTATTAACACATAGAAGATATTAAGATCTGAACAAACTGTAGCATCGACTGTAACTTTTTCAAGGAGAACAAAATCCATTCAGTTTTAAAAAGTATATTGATCCGAGGTAGAATAAAACTCCTATTGATTCAAGGATAACAAAACCTCAAGATTTAACCAATTTGAAACTCTTACAACAACACCCATACAACCATAAACAATCGTATAACCCAAACATTAAAGCCCTTCAAAGAAACAAAACTACACCTTTGTTGACAAACCAGGGAGAAACTAAAAAGCCCTAATTTCATATATGTTTTAAGGTTTAATATGTTCGCATATGGTTTCATACGGATCGTTTAGAAAGATTCTTCATGCGTATGAGTTTAATCCCATTTATTGCAAATAAGAAAAACGGAAAAATGATCCGCATCTGAATTCAAGGTTGAGCTTCAATTCCATTGATTAACAACGAATGAAACGGACAGAGACTTTGTGTTCTTATGTGCCTTTTTTTCTAGGGAATAATGGCCGAGATTTATAACTCAAACAACATCTCGACCGTTGGATCAAGGCTTGAAAATGAGAAGCATTCTCATCCATCATTTATCTCTACCACTTTCAAAACAATGCAAACCGTCGATTTCTAAAAAATGATCATTAACCACCGTCGAATTGGGCTGAGACCATTTCTTTTTGTAGGATAGATAATTCGATCTCAGCCTTCCTTTATGTGTCCAAAGTGTAGATAGTCGTCCGATGGTAAAAACACCATTGTGTCTTATAATATAGATGAGTTGTTACACATGTTTAAGCCTCTCAATATAAGCTATATATGAGGTTAAACCTGTTTATATATATATATATGCCACACACACATGGGCCAAAGGCCCTACAACAAATCGTATTTTAAAGAAACCAATAACAATTAATTTTAATTTCGAAAACTATTATCGTTAAGTGTAGAAAAATGAAAAATAACTGTAAAATATTGAGTCAATTTTTTTCTTTTTTGAAATATGTTATACGTAGTATCTCTCGTTTGATGGTAAAAGCAAGATTTGCTCTATAATAACATGATTTATAAATGTAGCGTTTTTGAGAGCGACCCAGAAAGAATTTGGGGCGACTAGTAAAACAAAATAAGGACACTAAGAAGTAATATCAGCACAACCCTTATCCATATATTTTGTTTAATGGCTTATCTTTCCTTTTTTAATTAGTGTTGATGTTGAATTAGTTATTTAATTTTGATTATAGTTAGTGTTATAAAATTATTTGAATTGTAGTTTTAGAAAAGAAATAGAGAGTGTGTTAGAAAAGAAGAAGTTCGAGTAAACTAGGTGTTACCTAAAATCAATAACAAACATGGATGAGTATGAGGAAGAACATAATATTGAAGTTTCAATGAAGTTTAGAGATGACGATTTGGGATATTTGTTGGATGATCCAAATTTTAGTGTGGAAGAAACCCTAGACAACGATTTTAACGAGAGAAAACGATGAATCACATCAAAATAAAGATAATAATGCATCAAACAATCAGGTATTGTGTTAAGAAGCTCAAAAACCCACTTTGTATGCGTTTTATGTGATCATTAATAAAAAAAATTCGTTTTTGCATGCATTTAATACCATGGACGTCCCAGAATCGGTAGATAATGGAGTACCATATCTACCGATTGCACATGCCTGTGCCAAAATTATGGTATAATCGGTTGTCTCGTGAAGAATGATTGCTACTGATTAACCAAAATCACCAAATCGAATTTTTCTCAAATTTTGTTTTCATAATTGGTAGTTTAAGAATACTTATTATCTACCGATTATAGTTGTCGCCCCAAAAATGAATTTCTCCAAACTTACAAAATTTCTAACTCTTCATCTTTCACAATCGGTAGTGGGTGAAAATTTCTATCTATTGATTTAGAATCGGTAGTTTGTAAAATCACATATCTACCGATTGTGATTGTAGCCATAATTGAATTAAACTTTTTCAAAATTTGCACTTTGTAATCGGTAGTTTAAAGATCAAATTTATCTACCGATTCCATTGTAATTGGTTGTTTTTTTAACAAATTAAGCCTCCGATTATACTTTTTTTGTGTATAGTACTTGTCTTGATTTCTTTGTATAATCGGTACTACAGGAACATAATTAACTAACGATTGTTGTTAATCGGTAGTACGGGGATATAATTAACTACCGGTTGTCGTTAAACGGTAGTACGGGAACATAATTATTTACCGATTGTTGCTAACTAACTCACTACTATTTTATGTAGATTGTTGAATCAGTTAATCATGTTTCATATGAGGGTCCTGATACTTTCCTACACTATGTAAATAATTTGGTATGCTACCTACCCACTCTTATCTTTTTTTAAGAATGTATGTTACAAGGTTAGGCTTATGATATTTATTTTGTTATATGTGCATTAAGACATTTGGAAGTAAGGCGGAGGCAAAGGAATGGCTTATCAACTAGGCAAAAGAGAAGATGTGCGTTGTAGTTCAGAACAATTGCGTGATGGTTGATCGATTTGAAATGATTTGTGAGAGAGGTGGCGAGCGAAAGAGTCACGTGGGAAAGGATCGTAAATACATAAAGAAGACGGAGAGAAAATACCGAGGTAACTCAAAGAAGATTGGATGCCTATTTAAGATTATCTTCAGTAAGCCCGACGGTAAGGAAGGTAAAGTATGAAAAATGGTTAGAGTTGCTAATGGTCATTTGCTAATGGTCGTCACAACCACGAAGATCCGAAAAGTCTTATTGGGCACGTAATGGTTGCCAAGTTAAAACCAAAGGAATGAGCTTCGTAACAGTAATTTGATCGTTTCCATCGTCGCCATTCCTCGAGAAATCTTGCTATAACTTCATCATTAGTTTCACCCCTCAAACGGTATCGATTGGCAAGATAAGTTAAATTAACAAATGGATCAACTTCTCTGCTTATGCAGTTAAATCGATAAAAAAGATCAGCTCTATTACGGTTATTGGGGTTACCGGTGTCAACGCAAAAATGTTCGTGAATGCTCTCCAAATAACTCATACTCATTACACCATTGCACATAGCGCCTACATAGCAATAAATCTTCTTTTACCGTGAACGGTTGAAACATTAATCATGAAGATAATTACTTTGATATTGGAGAGTTAAAATGTATTGGAGGTGCATAAATGAGAAGACGCCACCCTCCTTATATAGATTAGATTCCCAATGGCTCTTTTTTTCAAAAAAAAAAAATGTTGAGGCCTGGTGTAACAAGAGTGTACAGAAAATTTGTACACTAAGTTCATACAAATATAAACAATCGGAAATATCGGGATCACCATTACCTTCCGATTTATACATTCGGTAGTCTATGAAACTTTATTTACTATCGATTATAAATGTTGCCCAAAATTCGAAAATAAAAAATTTTCATATTCCATAATCGGCAGTCTAAGAAAATGTATTTAATACCGATTGTAATGTAAAATATGTCCAGAAACCAATCAGTTCCATCATCTTAATTGGTACATAATTAATACCCAATTGTACAGGTACAATCGGTAGTCTAAGAAAATTTATTTACTACCGATTGTATATGTTGCCCCAAATTCAAATTTGAAAAATTTATCAAATTTCCAAAATTTGCATACTCCATCATCGGTAGTCTATGAAACTTTATTTACTACCGATGATAGATGTTACCCCAAATTCAAAATTGAAAATTTTATCAAATTTCAAAAAAAATCATATTCCATAATCAGTAGTCTAAGAAAATGTATTTACTACCGATTGTAGATGTTGCCCCAAATTCAAAATTGAAAAATTTATCAAATCTCCAACATTTGCATACTCCATAATCGGTAGTCTATGAAACTTTATTAACTATCGATTATAGATGTCTCCCCAAATTCGAATTAAAAAATTTATCAAATTTCTAAAATTTTCAGACTCCATAATCGGTAGTCTAAGAAAATTTATTTACTACCGATTGTATATGTTGCCCTAAATTCAAATTTAAAAAATTTATCAAATTTTTAAAATTCGCATACTCCATAATCGGTAGTCTATGAAACTTTATATACTACCGAATATAGATGTTTCCCCAGATTCGAAATTGAAAAATTTATCAAATTTCAAAAAAATTTCATACTCCATAATCGGTAGTCTAAGAAAATTTTATTTACTACCGATTGTATATGTTGTCCCAAATTCAAAATTGAAAAATTTATCAAATTTCCAAAATTTGCATACTCCATAATCAGTAGTCTATAAAACTTTATTTACTACCAATTATAATGTAAAATGTGTCTAGAAACCAAGCAGTTCCATCAGCAGATGTAATCGGTAGATAATTATCACCAGATTTAGGATCAGCAGGTGTAATCGGTAGATAATTATCATCCAATTTTGGATCAACAACCTTAATCGGTAGGTGATGCATACCACTTATCCACCGATTGTAATGTAAAATTTCAACAAAGTTACTTATTAAAAATGAGTCTCTTGCAAATCAAGCGATAATTCACAAAAAGAACCTAAAATCCATTCATCATCCATAAAGTAAACCATTCATTAACATTAAACATAATGTTAGAACTTAAAATCCGAAAAAAAAACCTTAAAAACTAGGTTGGCTTTAATACGAAAATGATGTTAGAACTTATAATCCGAGACAAGTTTATTACAAATCAATTGAAAATGATGTTCTCTAACAAGAAAACCACAATCTAATTTCTAGATTTTTGGTTTTAGTACGAGCATGACGAGCACCAGGGACATTTGCTTCACCATCAGCACTCGATGAACCACGAAATCTTTTAATGGGCTTTGCTACTGGCCTCTCAGGCTTATTCGAAGCTTTCTCCCCAAACTTACTTGCATAAGCTTCATTATCAATGCTATCCATTAGGTCTTTATGCTCTTTCATCTTCCTAATTGATAAAGGAACTCCCCTTTATACACCCAGCAATCTTCTTGGAGAAAAGCGCAAACCTATTTTTTTGTTTTTATGCAATAACAATCAAACGGTTATTATCTAAAATATTGAGTCGTAATATTAAAATAAAAAGGAAAGAACATTACGTACCAACCTTTCATAACCAGAAGGTTTTTCTTTGATGATACAAGTATAATCAGAAACCTTGGTGGTATTTCTTTTATCTTCATGGATGACATGAAAATGAGAATGCTCCCGATACCATTCCATATAGCCTGGATGTACTCCATCACCTCGGTTGACATTTCTCCCATCGTTGATCAAATATTACATCCTGTTATTCCAATCTTCAACGGATGGGTTACCAGAGTAAACTACTGTGTTAGAGTCCTTACCACATACACAATTCTACACGTCCAATTTGAACTTGCCACGCATGTGCTCCAAGGTTCTTATTGTACATAACCGAGTTGACGCATCACCCTCGAGGCATTGTAAATAACATATCCTGTGAGGTGCCACAAGGGTCCATAATAAAACGACAACTTAGACCTTCCCGTTATATGTCCACTAGCTCGGTCTTCCTTGTATGGATCAAAGCATACATCTTTGGACGTCATCAAGTATAGTTTCCTCCTCAAAGAAATCAACTACTGCTCCTTAGACCTTGAACGGTTGTTGTCAAAGATGTATTTTGTTCCTCTGGTGTTCCTTTCTGCCATATCGGGTTCTCTTTGGCCAAATAGAGGAACGGAAAGTGGTCATAGATCCATGTCTAGTGTACATATCAAACCAAGTATGAAAAAATTAATTCTTAAAAGATAAAAAAAATAACAATCAAAGCATCAATAGAGTTACCAAAATACCTGTAGTAGGCTCACATTCCCGACAATTTGGCTAGTTGCTTCCCTCGATGCCTTTCTTAACTCTTCCATCAAGAACGCATGGCATGCGGTTCCCCACGAGTAATTACGAACTTTATTGAGAGGATACAATAGTTGTAGAAGGTTGGCGTCGACCCGGTTGCCACTACAATTGGGGAAAATGACAAATCCCAATACACAGAGGAGATATGCAGTGGCTGCAACATTCACTTCGTCGTCGCTAAACTCTGGATTCATTTCTTCTTTAACATTGGTGCCTTTGAACATATTCATCAAGTGGACCATGCTGAACTGTCTAGTTTTATAATGAAAGAACCGGTTGAACTCAATTTCAGATGTCGATTGATCAAAGTTGTTCCCATCTTAACTACTTTACATAATCAAACTTGACGGCTATATCATGGTCAGTGAGACTAAGAATCTGCACCACATCATCTAGGGTGATCGTCCTCTCTCCAAACGACATATTGAAGGTGTCGGTTTCAGGATACATTATCTCCAAGAAGGCTGATATCTACCCGGTCATGCTCTAACATTGAATTCTCGACAGCAGTTTATAATCTCGAGTCATAAATAATTTGCTTGAACCTTTCACACTCACCATCTAACGGCCAGTCTTTCATTTTTCTTGGTGCATATGTAGGTTAGAGTAGATGAACCACATGAGACTGGTCCTAATATACACGATGAATTATAATATAATTAGAATAGTCGTTAACACTTCTACGAATAAAAAGACAATAACTTAAGAATGGTGTTGTATAATTATTATCTCAGTTGAATAAGTTTATTTGGCCCATGAGTCTTTGTATCCAAATAACAGATCTCATTCATCTCTTGGTAACCCAGGGATTTAGCCTGCTTCAATACCCTTCATCTTGAAATAGGTGGGGACTTGGTGTCCTCCTTTCTTATTTATTACCTTCTTTGTACCTTGTCCTTCTCCTTGTGTAGCACTTGGTTCTCCTTCTTCTTGGTTTCTAACTTGTGGAACACTTGTTTGTAAACTTGGTTGAGTTCCTTCGGTGATAGAGATTCCGCTAGCGCTCTTTTCTCTTCTTGCACTAGCTGTTACTTTCTTACCCCCCTCATCGACGAGGCCCCGAAACAATTGTATTTTGGGATTGCTTATCTATCCTTTCCCTAAAAAACAAAATAAAGAACAATTATCTCGTAAGACACCGTTTAATCACTACATAATCAGTAGAAAAAATACATAAAAAACAACCGATTGCTCATAATCGGTAGCTCGGGTCCCAGATTATCTCCTAATTATGCAACAATTTTGGGTCATAATAGTCTAAGCTATGGACACACATATAATCGGTAGTCAAATAAACAAACTAACAAACGATTACAAAACAATCGGTAGCTCGGGTCCTAGATTATCTCCCGATTATGCATAAAAATTGGATCAGAAAACTCTAAGCTATGGACACACATATAATCTCTAGTCAAATAAACACAATAACAAACGATTACAAAACAATCGGAAGTCAAATACAAAACCTATCTACCGATTAAGTAAAGAGAATCAAAGGTTTTAAGGAAAATATAATCGAGAGACAATAATCACACATAACTACCGATTATGATGTAGCACTAACATTTTTTCAATTTTAAAATATTTTAATCGGAAGTTAACATCTACTACATATCTACCAATTGATTCAAAAATATATTCCTCTACATGAAACCATCTAATATAATCGATAGTTAGATAAAAAGTTAACTATCGATTAAGCCTAAATTTTAGTACAGAAAGAAAATTGGTAATTGATGACTAAATATAACTACCGATTATAGTCGATGTGCTTGAAGAATGATGAATTCTTTCATAATCGGGAGTTATCAACTACTACATATCTACCGATTGATTCAAAACTATATTCCTCTACATCGAAACCATCTAATATAATCATTAGTTAGATAAAAAAAATTAACTACCGATTAAGCCTAAATTTTGGTACGAAAAGAAAATTGGTAGTTAATGACTAAATCTAACTACCGATTATAGTCGATGTGCTTGAGAAATGATGAATTCTTTCATAATCGGGAGTTTAAACCTATATGAAACTACCGATTCTTACCAATTCACTGAAAACCCTAGAAATTCTAGTGACGATTTCATTCTATCAAGCAATATAAACTCAAATAATGGTAAACCCTTACCTTATTGGAGCCATTAGATAGTTCTGGAGAGGCTGATTGTCAGAATCAATCTCCGTATCTAGATCATCATCTTCGTGTTCTTCATCTTCTTCACTATGTTCTTCAACAATCTATATGTTTCTTAATCTCTCTACAAAATTTGGCCAGTTACTATTATGAGATTGACAACTTGTTTGTTTCTGTCGGGCCATCTTTATATCGAAATATCGAGATGATTTGGTACGTCGATTAACGACGATACGATGAATTGGTTTTAAAAATTTCACGAGGAATTTTTTTTCTCACAATCAGTAGTCAAGAGGAAGAGAAGAAGAAGAGTTAGATTTTTCTCACAATCGGTAGTCAAGAAGAAGAGTTAGAAATGAAATAAATTAGTTTAGGTTTTCTAATTTTATTAGTGAAAGAGCATATATGTTTTTTTACCTACCATTAGGCTACCCATAGTCATATCTATTGAATGGGTATAAATAAGTCGCCCTAAATTCTTTTTAAGTCGTCCTTAAAAACGCTATGTTTATAAAGGGGATATTATTATTAGCGAAGGTGGTACTATTTGAACGATCTAACAATCAAAATATGTTAGCAGTTGTTTATCCTACATATAATAGTATCACTTCGCTAATAACGGTACCCCTTTAAAATAAAATAAAGTCAGTGGACTATATTACTTCGTACCGAATTATATTACACTAAAGAGCAATTTTGCAAGTAAACCCACTTTTTGCACCAAAGGGTCCTTTGGTTCCGTACATTGGGTTGGACCCTTATTTTCCGTTATAACCCAAAATGCAGCAGCACATGCAACAAAAGCCTAGAAAAGATTGTTGTCGCTGAGCTCATGTGGTGAAGAAGGTCCACAGCTTCCTCCCTATTATCACACCCAGATGCTCCTCATCGTTTTCATCCGCTTCCCAGTTTTCATCATTTCCATGCACAATTTCTCCACTAAATTCGCTACTGATCTCATCTTCATAGACGTATTCAGTATCTGCAACAGATATCGAACGAGAATTACCGCCATCGTTTTCTTCTCCAAATTCCACCTGTTTGAGGAAATTATTTTTGTTAGTTAACAAGTATATATATGAAAATGATAATATGGCTTTGAAGGGTAAGCATGACAAGAATGGTATATATTTTACTCTAGCAGACTTCTCCATCAGACTATGATCTTCCATACTATCTGGTTCCACAAATGGCGTGCTGGCTCCATTTTCCCTAGTAAAACCCACAAAACGATCCACAACAATACCAGGTATACAAACTTCTTCCCCGATGCCCGTGCCATTATCAGTTTTTTTCATTTTCATTTTCATTTTTCCTTTAGAGAAGTTAGGTAAAGGAAAGTTAGGTGTTCGGTTCGCGGCAGCTTTTGCTACACTGATTATTATACATAGAAACAGAAAAAGGTTACTAGTCAAAACTTGGACAAAAAATTTGGGATTAAAAATGTCCGAAAACTAATGCAGATGAATGAAGTATAGAAGGTATAATAACTCACTTTTTAGGTTGCCTAAAATTGTACCGTTTTTTTGCAGGCGTTTCCAGTGCGAGAACTACAGTTTGTAACCTCTTCTTGCGACCACCTTGCCCAAAATCGTCTGACTGATTTTCACTAGTATCAACATCTTGTTCATTGATAGTGGTTTTAGAAGCATTGGCATAGTTCCTCTTTTTACCAGTCTTTGAACCTTTATCTGGAAAATTAGAGGATCCTTCCATTTCCCCATTGACATCCATAAATTCATCTTTATTGGAATCTTCAGTCATATCCTTCACTTTCTGTGATTTCCTAACTCTAGGCCTGCCCTTTGGCTCGGGCTTTCCTCGTCCAGTCTTCAGTTTTGATTGTTTGACATCATTTGTACCTTCTTGGGTCTTGTTGTATGTATCAACATACTGCGAAAGTTCATGTACAGATGCTCCTACACTGTCATCCAATTGGATCCCTTGCATATCAAATGTATTACTTGATAACCACAGGTCTGTCTTATTTAACACTGCATCTATTCCTGTTGCTGCCTCCTTTTTAACAACTTCCATAATAGATGCGTGTGACTCCTTAGTCGGGTTGTTTTCATTTCTCTTAAGAGGAGAGAAGTTAAATATCTGTGAGGTGCATTTGCGAAGCCAAGACGTCTTTTCACATGTAGGAACAGAATTTAAACCAAGTCCAGTGTGAGCTATTTCCTTATTTTTCAGCCTTGGCAGAGGAAGGTTATCTAAGTATTCCATTTCCTGCAAAGCTTGGATATCAGAAAGGATGCTCTGACTGATTACTTGTCCGCAGCTCTCACAATTCTTCAGCTTTACAAATAATGTTACAAATTCTTTCCTTTGATCTTTGAGCTTCTTGACTATCAAATCAAGGTTGTTAATGTAGTTTTGCATTTCAAATTGATGTTCCTCAATATACTTTTTGTTACATGCGACTTCTGCTTTTTCTTTTTCGATCTTAAGCCATTCCTCTTTCATTTCCTCTTTCTCCTTCCCAGCTAATTCTCTAATATAATCGATCTTTTTCAATTCTTGTTCTTTCTCCTCTTCTAATGCTTTCTTTTGTTCTGATAGGTGGTTCTCTATTTCTTGTTTTCTTTTGTTGAAATCAACCTCAAGTTCTCTTTTTAAGACTTCAAAGTGGTGTACAATGTTCTCATATTCAATCTGTGCCTTTTCAGCTAATGTTGTTCGCTCATTTTCAAACCCCTTTAAATCGTGTGTCACCATATTCTCATTTGTCCATGTTTCCTGCTTGATATGTTTCAAATTTATTAGTAGCTCCTTATCTCCACTGGCATGTTTTAACTCTTTTGCAATCTCATCTCTTTTCATATCCAACATTTCCCATTCCTTCTCGAAATTTGCCCTCTCCTGCTTCAGATCCTCGCGGTCTTTTAACAACAACTCTTGTTGAATAATATATTTATCTCTTTCTTGTTCCAGTTCAGCTTGAAGGCAGTAAAGTATGTTTCTTTCTTCTTCACTTAAATTCAAATTTTGTATCTGGTTATGCAGCTGTTTGTCAGCAAGGTCCTTCGTTTCCTGCCCTGGAGATTTCTCCACCTTTTTTTCCAATTCATGTTCTTGATTGCTAATTTTATCTTCATTATGCATCGAGTCTCTTCGCTTCTTGTCCTTCCAACCAACTTCGCTTTGCAACTTCTTTGTCGAAGGTTTTTTTCTTTTCTCCATTTGAAAATCAGCATCACTAAGGAGCTTCTGAACTTCCATCTGCAAACATTAGTATAAAACACAACTGTCATATTCCAATCTAAATTCAGAATATGGTGGATGACAAGGTTGCCAAAAAGAGGAATTCGAATAATGTTTTTATTGAAAATCCAAAGATTTACGGCTAAACAAAAGAACTCTGCCATCAAGTATCGACAGCTAAAAGCATGTTCTTATTTAAGTGCATCTGCATGAATAGTAAATTGCTACTAAAGGATGGATGAGAATGCATAAATTAACTTAGATTGACTGGCTGAAGAAAAGTCCTATACTCACTGTTTCCCTAGCATTGAGTTCTTCAGCCGTTGCAAGTAATTCGTCCTCTTTTAGCTTCTTTTTGGCAACATCAATCTGCTGCACCATCAAAAGAAAACTAAATTCTATTATAAGGAAATAGATGAAGTGCCAAAAGCAACATATATGAGATGGATAAGGTGAATCTTGCCTCCAATTTCAAAGCCAGATTTGCTAGGCTTATGTTTTTATCATCTTCTTTCTTTTCCAAATTTAAGGTATCTGTGTCAGTATTTCTTTGCGACTCTTCTGGATCCCTTAGTTTCTGCTTAAGAGTCATGACATTCTCAGTGCCTCTATCCTCTCTCTGGCTAAGGATCCTCCAGCTCTCTAGTTGTCTTTCTTCTCTCTCTTGTAGCAATCGTTCCCATGCTTGTAATTCTTCTTTTTGTTTACGCAAAGTAACTTCATGCATTTCTCGCCTAAAAGTGGAGGTTAATAATAATTATAGTTGATTTCTTCAAATTGTACAAGTAAAAAACTTATACTGAAAAGACATACTCTGCAATGAAAGAGTGGTATTCACTTCGAATTGCACTTTCACGAGCTTCCACTTCTTTCAATTTCCTCTCCATCTCAAAACTAGTTCGATTCACTTCAGCAAACTTAGCGTCTGTAGCAGTAAGCTTCATTTTGAGCTCTGATGATTTATCTTCAGTATTAAGAACCAAAGCATGAGCCTCCTCCATCTTTCTATCAGATGCATATTTGACTTCAGCAGATTCCGCCCGCATCTTGTGCAAAGCTTTCTCAAGCTGCAATATTCCAACATCTTATAGGAATCAGAGCTACACAATCAAATAATGAAATCAAGAAACTTCAACTACATTCTTTTTCCCATCATTTCAAAGGACAGTAGTACTAAGACGTTTTAGCTACACTTGTTTATTTTTCTCTCCGATAAAACGTAAGCGTCATAAGTAAAGTAATGTCACTAATTTGAGTCTGATATGAATGAATTTGCCATATAAAAGCAAAATAAGCATGATAAAGGAGGGGATATCTTCTCATACATCAGCCACACATTGCTTCTCAACCCCCACAGCCTTTCTTAATTCTTGTTCCCGCTTCTCCATTCCAGATAATGCTATTAAATGTGCCATTTGTTCTTGTTTTAATTTCTCATTGGTAACTGCCAATGCTTGCCTGATTTCTTCAAGATCTTTTGCCCGCTGCTTCTTTTCGATCAAAAGAAGTCCCATATTATATTGGTAATCAAATAGCTGCAAGAAAATTTAACTTGTCATAATTGAAAAAAGTGACAGCTTAGACGATACCAGAATAACCTTGTAAGGCACATATTAGCAAGGAGTTGGCCCTGATTAAGAAGAGATAATTCTAAAACTAGATAACTTCATGAGGTTTAAATGCACATGATGATGATATGTCGATATAGCTCTCGATTTGCCCCCTTTCTTTTGTTCTTTTCTACCGCGATCAATTGTACATACTGGGCAAGCTGGCTGATACAACATGCAACGTTAATCTATCTATAAGCTAAAGTTCCACATCAAACTCCCCTCAAACTCACCACTCGCATAAATTGCTTTTGTGGTGGGTCTGGTGACTTTTATGTGCTATAAAATTAAATTTGCAGCTATAATTATATCCATGTGATCAATAAAAGATAGAGAAAAGTTTCAAAGAATTTAGATAAACAGGATCATTTGAAGAGAAACAAGACGCAAAAATAAAAAATAAAAAAATATATATATTTCTTATGCTAACCTCATTTTCAAGCTTGATGACATCCTCGACTCCTCCTCCATTAACAACGGATAATATTGATGATTTCCCTTCATTATTTCCTTCTCCATTTTTTGGAGATAGAACCTTGTTAACATTATAACTAGTCATCTATGCGTAACCAACAACTGAATTTCCTTTGATTAACTAAAAACACAATTTGATAATCTTTATTTTCACCTTCATAAATAAGAAATTTAATGAAGGTGAAAAAGATGAATTTACTTGAAGACTTCCACTCTATTTTGAAATACTAATAAGAAAGCCAGTTGTATTTTCTTATGAACAAACGAAAGCTTACGATCTTATTCTCTCTTAACGAATGTTGTTCTCAAACCGTAGCATTTCGTGTTTGTTTTTGTTTTGTTTCTTCTGTTGGTTGATAAATTTGTTTTAAATGAGTTTGTTTGTTTTTTACTGATTTAGCCTTTGTTTTTCAATGGAGTTTAATCATTCAAGGGATTAATTTCGCATATTTTTAGGTGGATATACGTGTTAAGGTTTTGTAAAAAACGGCTCCAGATCTTTACGCGAAACCCCCTTGTCACTGCTTATCCATAAATAATGGTAAATGGGTAAATTGATTGGACAAACCGATATAATTTTTTATTTGCACGCTGGGAAAGAATCTCTATCGAGCGATATAAATTATACCGCTCGATAGAAATTTGGTCCGCAGTTTAGTCTGAAGCCCCATCGATTAAGAGCTTAAGACTATGTTGTTGAGCTCTAATATTAGACGTTGATTAATTATCCATCCAAGGGTCCTCATATAACTTCTAATTTCGATCATGACCTTTCATTATTGTACGTCCAACAACTATTTTTGATTATATGTAATTTATATTGGAAACCACGTCTAACCTATTCAGCCACACTCATTTAAAGAAGACGTACAAGCTTAACATTCATGCATGTAATATACACTACAAAGAACATCAGAAAAGGTAAATTTATAAATTTACGTTGAATACCTTTTCTTGATTGATTTTTTACTATATTATTAAAACATCCTTGTTTTTGATGCACCTATCAATTTTAGTGCATTATTTCATCGGATTTTTCTAGTTGTTTTTAATCAACACATAGTTTTGCTTCTTAGAGTTTGAAATGTATTAAGAACTAGGGTAATTGCCAAAATATATTCAAATTAAATCAATAATCTCCATTACGTTCAATTAAAATAAAATTTAATCTACTGATTTATTTGACCATGAAAGGTCCAGTTTAGATCGTATTCACTATTTAACAAGGCTGAGAGAGACGTTTGAGTAGCCTCAGGAGGTTGAGTGGAATCATCAAAACATTGGAAAACAACCTGGGGGATGAAGGGGGGTGGAGCAGGCCGATAGAGGCTAAAGGCTCATGGAGTACCAATCGAGATATAAAAAGGAACATCATGTTGACAACCGCTAGAAGTTTCTAGAACCCTTTCATCGTCAAGGCCACCATTGTCATATGAGTTTCTTGCAAGACTTCTTTGACGGGTTCTACGACTTCCACTACTTCTTTGACTTGTACGAATGGATGATTCTGTAATATTCATTTTAAAATACAGTTCATCATTTGGGCAATCTGCTGCAAGTGATTATCCTGCATTCTCTATGATCGCCAATGAAAATCGTACATCCTACTCTTCCATTCCTCATGTGTAGCTTGTGCCCCCAATAAAGATAAGTTCTATCGAGAGCTTGGGAAGTAATTGGAACTGTGATATTCTCCCCTTGTGGATTATTACTTTACATCTTCCGGTCAAACGGTGGTATATATGACGAAGAAGATGGACTTCTCTGACTACTGGGAAACACGAAGGAAACGAGCGTTGATGGTGGATAAGGAAGAATATCGGCATCAATTGGCAATCTGCCTAAAGATAGCATATCCATCCTACCCAAATTTTGCGACTTCGTAACAATGTTAGGCTTGCAAATTGTGATGAACCAATGAAGATAATCACTACTATCAATAGGCTTGACGCCCTACTCATCAACATGTTTCTACTCTCTACCAGTTTGTAATGATGTGCGTTGTTTACATAACAAATTAATTACTTATGTTCCACATAATTAACTGGTAATATAGTGGTAATAAGTTCGTTCCCATGAAGAGCCGTAAGTTTCTAGTTGTTAAAAGTACAAAAGGTGGCATTTTTAGGTTGTAAAACGAAATAAATAAATAAATGAAATATTAGAGATTGATTTAAAATAATAAGAAGAAATACGACTAAGGAATCCTTCGCTGTCACTGAAAAGGCTCTTAATTAAAATACTCGTTTTTTCTTGTTAAATTTATATTATCAGCAACCATAGAATATCAATAAGCTCTGTTATCCATGATATTCTTTTTTCCACTGGATAAGAAAGTATGCGACTATCATATTTTATCCAACTAATCCAACAAAAATAGGCTCTCAAGGTGTAAATTAATTGGACGTTTTACACTTTGTGATTTAGG
Organism: Papaver californicum; assembly: GCA_023531435.1. Lineage (NCBI taxonomy): Eukaryota > Viridiplantae > Streptophyta > Magnoliopsida > Ranunculales > Papaveraceae > Papaver > Papaver californicum. The sequence continues at coordinate 209,305 of JAJJMC010013110.1, forward strand.
TTCATCCTAGCACCAAGTATATAGGTCACCCTGTTTACTAGAGTCACATCTATACACAATCACTTAACAGAATCCTCTATCATATTTTGTGATGTACTATTTGTGTTAAGAATCGAGTGACAATTATACGTATCACACAACCCTATACTAATAGGAGGAATTATTATTATGTTAATTTAAATGACCAATTAAATAACCCAATAATAATTCTTGAATACTAAAAATAATAGAGGGAATCGATAAGAAAAATAAAACTCAAGATAAACTTATACAAATAATTAAGATCTCATTATTTAGGAATTTGAAATCATCCCTAATCAATAAAAGAATTAGTTAGACATAGATATGGAGTTTTTAACAATAAAATAAAACTAAAATAATAAAATAAAACTAAAATAAAAATCTCACAGTAAAAGGCAGAAAAAGCTCTCCTCCAAAAGCTTGAAATTGTAGAGAAAATTGTGTGTATAAGTTGTATCTAGGCTCCCCTTTATATAGGCTTTTGTAACCTCCTGTTGATGTCTATCCAACTAGGAAACCTGATAACCATCAAAGATCTTCACCTCCTTTTGGTCCTTATCCAAGTAGAAAACTTAACCTCCTTAAATACTAACACCTCCTCTTAATCCCTACCCAATTAGGACACTTAACCTTCTCGAAATCTAATAAAAACCCTTATTTTCACGTCCAAGGAAAGCCCAAAACGTATCCCTTCTTTCTCTTCCCGTGCAGGCCCAAAACATACCCAACAGAAACTAAATCCAAGTTGATTTCACCATTTTGTTCATAACTTTTTCACACGACCTCAGAATAATTAACATCATTGTTTTTGTGTTGGCTTCTTCTTTCAATTTTCTACAAAATTTATGGAAGAATTGATGACTTTTGAGGTTCGTATCCTTATCTTTGGGTTGTTCTTGTGTTTTTTTGACATTCTTTACTCCTTTTTGTCGCATTTCCACTTCTCTTGGCTCTAGACACTTGAATACTTAGAATACTTCACTTCTTAGATATTTTATAGCCATTTTCACTTTTATTGGGATGATTCACCAAATGAAAACAAATAAAAGAAAAAAAGTAATATGCAAGTATTGTAGCAAATATTCGGATGGATTTGAAAATAAAACCATGTAAATTATGCACTTCTCATGCAACAACGCCACGTAATTTTCAGAAGAATTTCCCCGCTTGGAAGTTGGTTGATTGATTTTACCCTTCTCCTTTGTAGTTATAACAGGTGCCTTCCGCTGAAGTACCAAACACATTTTCCAGAAGGAGCACTGTAACATCCTTTGAGCCTTTCCACTTTGGAAATCCGAATAATCCACATATGGCATGATAACAATGTTATTGATTGTTCTACATACTTGTTGAATCCTATGAGTCAAGGAAGAATGTTGACCTTTATCAATTCTGATTGGGCATCCAGTTATGAGTTTGATATTTCTCCATAATTGGAAAAACATTATTTCTTTCGTGTAGATCGAGCCGGTTCACTAACACATAATACTAGTACAAATTTGGGCTTCCGTGACAGTTCAAAATCCTTAATCATGACAGTTCAAAAAATATCTGTCACAAAAGAATAAGCAACGAGATATACGCGACAATTTCTTATAAAAACTCACACTAATAATGGTATAAAACTGTGACAGTTTATTAACTGTTACTTAATAATTATACGACGACAGTTTTTGTAAAAATCTGTTAGTGTATATTAATGTATAATAACAGTTATAAACTGTTACGATTCTTAAGTTATAGCAATTGTTTTATATAAGAACTGTTATAGAAGTGTATAGCCATAGATGACAGTTTCTTTCAATTAAATTCATCTTCATTTATAGTGACAGTTTTGATAAAAAACTGCTGTTATTTATCATTCTCAAATACGGTTCTTTGTTTTATAAGTTAGTTTTGAGATTTTTCTGAAGAGTGGGGAATGGGGATGTCTTCTCGCCTCTCTTCTCGTTTAACTAAAAGAAGATTTCTCACCCGTTACTGTCGTGGATTTTGGAGTTCAAGCTCTAATTAGCTTGGGTAATTTCTTGATTTTTATGTTTTTTTCGCAATAAGATCCAGAAATTTGACACATTTATTGTCTGATTGTTCTATATTTTTTTGTCTGTGAATCGTTTTGGGAGAACGAAGAAGAATTCGGGATTTTGAGTCTAAGTTATGAAGATTTATTCAGAGTTTTTATTAGGGTTTGCCGATTGAATATCCGATGATATTTTATGGAATCGGTGGAATTGATGATTTATCGAGTTGGTTCTTCATTTTCATGATTGAAATCAATATAAGTTTTCTCCTTCACTTAATTACTTTGAAATTTTATACTTCGCTACTTGCTACCTATTCATGTATTTCATATTCAATGTTCCTGTAATCTCTATGGATCTTTAACAAGAAAGAATTATACATAAATTTCGTTAGTTTATGTGTAATAATTGATTTTTATTGCATTGTTTCTTTGTAATTTGTGTGATTTATGGTACTTTTGCTTCTATTCAAATTTAGGGCAAATCTTAGGGCTTAATTATGGACTCTGGTTTTCAAGAGATTTTGTGGTTCCTAACACAGAGCTATTTTTTGGTACATAGCATTGCTTCTTGTGCGATTTTGATTCATGCTTGTTTAGATTAGGTAATTAAACTAACACAGAACTGGTTTAAACAACTTTCTTGTTTTATGCAGGAACCTTGCTTGGGGCATATATCTGATTGCAGCATTGGGGATTGGTTTATGAGTGGATTTTCTTTTTTGTTGTCTGACTGTGCTGTTCACTAAACCTTATATGAAAAATTTGTCCGTTGGATAGATTTTTGTGTGAACTTTTAATCCTTGCCCTCGGTAATTTACAACGCTTATATTTGTTGTTAATATGTGGTGAAAACAGACCGTTGCAAAGCTTAAAATGGAAATATCCATCTCTAATGTCGGTTTCGGGTACGATCACGGTTCATCAGGAAAATCTTCCTCTCAATTGGAAGTTTTTTTCTGGAAGTTTCAACCTTATCTCATCCAATCATTGAAACCTGCTCCCTGTAATTCCACGAGGATTATGAACTTATATTTGTCTTCCAAAAAGCCTCACAAAAGCCGTTGCTAAAATATTTGAAACAGAAATATTTATCCCAAAATGATGACAAAAAAACTGTAGCCCTATAGCGCGCACGCGCTTTCGCGCGTTGGTCCTCCCCACCCCCATAAGGATTTGTCTTCCGTGGGTGACCTAAAATTGATGGGTCAATAGTCTTCCGTGGGTGACCTAAATTCCCAATGGGTTTAGTATCAGGCACAACCACACAGGGTTTCACAGTTTTGGGAGCTTGGTGTCACAAGGGTGCACCACATAGCTCAACAAATGGCTAACTCACCTTTGTGCACCATCATGGTAGCTCATTAGGTTAATTGGCTAGCCTCCATTCTAGAATCTTTTCTATTTTGTCCTTTTCTTAGAATACTCTAGAATGGTGTAGATATTTGTGGATAAGAGTAGAATAATCTAGAAGTAGATCTTAGGCATACACTTGTATAGATCTTAGATAAATCTCTAGAACATTCTTGGATCCCAACTAGTATAAATAGAGATGTCATTCTCATTTGTAATGATCCAACAATCCAAGTAAGAGAGCAATACACACTTAATTCTCTCATTCAATCATTCTCTCTTGTTCTTGAGTGTTCTTGAGCGTTCTTGAGTTTCTTGTGAGTTTTGATCTTGAGTAGTAACACAAATTGTGTTAAACTTTGTTTGTGAGGCTTACTTATCTAGTAACGGAATTCTAGACAAGTGCCGCACGGAGTCAAGTCGAGGCGAAGGACCGACCCCGTGACAACTGGTATCAGAGCTAAGTTCAACTACTCTTGGTAAGATCTCTCACCATGTCTTCAAATAATGCAAATGTTGTTATCACTAACGATAATGAAAAGGTTGACAAGACAAATAAACAACAACGGGATAAGTCAGTGGGCCCCCGTTTAGAATCTCGTGTTGGATCACTGGAAGAAAAGGTAGAAAAGTTGAACCTGGATTTATGGGAATCCATGGAGCAACAAGACGATTTGGAGAAATCGATGGAGGTCTCTTTTGAGACGTATCGGAACGAGATGGGTGCACATGTGAGGATGCTTCAAGCTCAAATTGATGAGCTAAGGACCCTGATCCGAGGAAATACGGTTCGTGGACCATCTAGAGTGAGGATGCCAGAACCAAAGGAATACTCCGGCGCAAGGGATGCTAAGGAGCTGGAAAACTTTCTATGGAACATGGAAAGATACTTCAGGGCCACAGGCCTTGATGACGAGCAAGAACGAGTCGACACGGCGACCATGTACCTGATAGAAGATGGATTATTGTGGTGGAGAAGAAAATATGCAGAAATCGAGAGAGGGGTCTGCACTATCACTACTTGGGCGGAGTTCAAAAGGGAGACTAAAGCCATGTTCCATCCAGAGAACGTTGAGCACAAAGCTCGAGACAAACTTCACAATTTGAAGTATTCAGGTACCATTTCCGAATATGTCAAACAATTTAATTCCCTCATGTTAGACATATTGACAATGGCATATGAGGACCGCTTCTACCACTTCAATCGTGGCCTACCTCGTTGGGCTTCTATGGAACTTCAACGAAGAGGTATTACTGACTTGTCCACCGCATTAAGCACTGTCGAGAAACTTGATGACTTTTCTAGCAAACTTGATCAACTTGCCAAGAAAAATCCATCCAAGCCATTACCACAAGGAACGGGTGGGGGAGACAGGTACTACCGCGATAAGCCACAAACTAGCCGCGGGTCCAAGCCAAACAACGGGTGGAAACGAAGGCAAGATAATCGTGTGAAGAAATGCTTCATTTGCCAAGGTGACCATCTTGCTCACAGTTGTCCCAAAAAGAACTTGCTCAACTCTTTGATTGCGGAGAATGAAGAGAAAATCGAAGACTCGCACCTGGGAGCCGTTCGGTTGAGCGCAATCAAGAGCCAGCCCAAGGAAAAACGTCCAACACCAAAGGAGAACAAAGGAATTATGTATGTGGAAATAAGTCTAAACGAGCAGAAGACCAAGGCAATGGTCGATTCTGGTGCAACACACAACTTCATCTCTAAAGGAGAAGCCGATAGATTGAAGTTGAAGGTCGAAGCGGATTCAAGCACCATCAAGGCGGTAAATTCAGAAGCCATACCTGTTCACGGGGCGTCCAAGGGGGTCGAAATGAAGGTTGGTGCGTGGAAAGGAACTACCGACTTTATGGTGGTAAAGATGGACGATTTCAAAGTTATTCTCGGAATGGATTTCTTGGGTCGTGCCAAAGTTGTCGTGGTGCCTTGCCTCGGCGTAGTCAGCATCAGTGACGAGAAGTCTCCGTGTGTGATTCCAGCCACCAGGACCAAGGAGACTTGCTCGAGTGCGCTTTCGGCTCTACAACTAAAGAGGGGTGTTCAGAAGGGAGAACCCACTTTTGTAGCATCCATCATTGAGGAAAGCGAAGAACTGGTCGAGGTCGTTCCATTGGAGGTGCAAAAAGCTTTGCAGGAATACCATGATGTGATGCCAGCCGAGTTGCCCAAGCAACTACCACCTAAGAGGGAGGTGGATCATCAGATCGAGCTGGAACCTGGAGCAAAGCCGCCCGCCATGGCCCCATACCGCATGGCCCCGCCAGAGTTGGAAGAGTTGAAGAAGCAACTCAAGGAATTGTTGGATGCCGGCTATATCCAACCCTCTAAGGCCCCTTACGGAGCCCCGGTGCTGTTTCAGAAGAAGAAGGACGGAAGTCTCCGGATGTGCATCGACTACCGAGCCCTAAACAAGGTGACCGTAAAGAACAAGTATCAAATTCCCCGAGTAGAAGACTTGTTCGATCAATTGGGTAATGCTCGATACTTCACAAAGCTGGACTTGAGGTCGGGATACTATCAAGTTCGAATAGCAGAAGGGGACGAGCGAAGACCACATGTGTAACGAGGTACGGAGCTTAAGAATTCTTAGTTATGCCTTTTGGTCTAACCAATGCTCCTGCCACATTTTGTACTTTGATGAACAAGGTCTTCCACCCATATCTCGATTGGTTCGTAGTCGTGTACCTTGATGACATCGTCGTGCATAGCCACACTTTGGATGAGCACCTCAAACACTTGCGGATCGTGTTCCAAGTACTGAGGGAGAACTCTTTATATGTGAAGAAGGAGAAATGCAGCTTCGCTCAGCCCAAAGTATCCTTCCTTGGACATTGGATAGGTGATGGCCAAATCTGGATGGAGGAAAAGAAGATCTAGGCTATCAAGGAGTGGGAACCGCCTACCAAAGTGGCTCAGTTGCGGTCTTTCCTAGGACTTGCCCAACTACTACCGGAGATTTATCGAGGGATACTCGAAGAGAGCAGCACCGTTCACGGACTTGCTAAAGAAAGCAAGGACTTGGACGTGGAGTGAAGAGTGCCAAGCCGCTTTCGATGATCTTAAGACCGCGGTTATGAAGGAGCCAGTCTTAAGATTACCTGATCACGCCAAGCCTTTTGAGGTATACACTGACGCTTCTGATTTTGCTATTGGTGGAATACTTATGCAGGAAGGACACCCACTTGCATATGAAAGTCGGAAGATGAACGATGCGAAACGACGCTACATGGTGCAAGAAAAAGAATGAACGCCGTCATACACTGTCTTCGGACATGGAGGCACTACCTTCTTGGGTCACATTTCATGGTCTTCACCGATAATATGGCTACCATCTACTTCCAGACTCAGAATAAGTTGTCTCCGAAGCAAGCAAGGTGGCAAGACTTTCTGGCCGAGTTCCACATGAAGCTTGAGTACAAGCCAGGTCGCACCAACTATGTTGCTGATGCATTGAGCCAAAAAAGCGGAACTTGCTGGTCTTGCCTTGGAACATGTAGCTGCCATCACCAAATTATCAGGCACCATTTTGGATCGTGAACATAAAGGCTTCGAACAGGACACTTTTGCAAAGAGCCTCATTCATGCGGTGAATAAGGGGAAGACTCGTCGGTTCTGGTTGAAAGACGGTCTTCTATTCACACATGGGAACAGGATGTTCATACCTAAGCATGGGAACCTGAGGCGTGAACTAATGAATGAGTGTCATGACACCCGATGGGCAGGCCACCCTGGACAGAGAAGGACTTTGGCTTTGCTGGAAGCAAGTTATTACTGGCCAAAGATGGAGGACGATGTGGATTCCTATGTTCGGACGTGTCTAGTATGCCAGCAGGATAAGGTAGAACACAAGAAGTCAGGAGGACTTCTAGAGCCATTACCAGTGCCAGATAGACCTTGGGAGTGTTTATCGATGGACTTCATCTCTGCCTTACCCAAGGTAGATGGCTTGGGATCAATCTTGGTGGTCGTGGACAGGTTCACCAAGTATTCTACCTTTATCGTTGCACCTACAGACTGCACTGCGGAACAGGTTGCTCGACTGTTCGTGAAGTACGTGGTGAAATATTGGGGCATACCAAAGATCATAGTTAGCGATCGCGATCCAAGATTTACGGGGAAATTTTGGACAGAAGTGTTCAAGTTACTTGGGTCCGAGCTCAACTTCTCTACAAGCTTTCATCCTCAGACAGATGGACAAACGGAGCGCACCAATGCTTTATTAGAGGAGTACTTGAGACACTTCGCGAACGCTAACCAGAGGAATTGGGTGGAACTGTTGGATGTGGCTCAGTTTTGCTACAACTTGCAGAAGAGTGAATCATCTGGCCACAGTCCATTCGAGTTGGCCACAGGCCAACAACCTCTGATGCCACACACACTCGCTGGAGGATATAGAGGAAAGAGCCCTGCTGCTTTTCTATTCACTAAGGAGTTGCACGAAAAGCACGACTTGGCGAAAGCATACTTGGAGAAAGCCTCTCAGCGAATGAAGAAATGGGAGGACGAGAAGAGGAGACCCGTATCTTTTGAAGAAGGTGACTTAGTCATGCTGAAGTTGAACCCGCAACAATTCAAAGCTTTTCGGAAGGTACATAAGGGACTCATTCGACAGTACGAGGGACCATTTCGCATCGTCAAGAAAGTCGGGAAGGCGTCCTATAGATTGAAGCTACCTAGCCACATGAAGATCCATCCCGTCTTTCATGTCAGCTGCTTGAAGCCATATTATGCGGATCAAGATGACGAGTCTAGAGGAGTTACCAAGAGAGCCTCGTTCAATATGATTACCTCTCTAGACAAGCAGGCTTCAAGCATAGAGTCACACAGACGTGTCTCAAGAGGAGGGCGAATTTATAAGGAATATCTTGTCCGATGGAAGGATCAACCAGACAGTGAAGCCAGTTGGGAACATGAAGACTTACTTTGGCAACACAAAGATCTCATCGACAAGTACAACGCGACGAGGACGTCTGCGAATTCGGGTGGGGGAGAATGTCACAAGGGTGCACCACATAGCTCAACAAATGGCTAACTCACCCTTGTCAACCATCATGGCTAGCCCATTCGGCTAATTGGCTAGTCTCCATTCTAGAATCTTCTCTATTTTGTCCTTTTCTTAGAATACTTTAGAATGGTGTAGATATTTGTGGATAAGAGTAGAATAATCTAGAAGTAGATCTTAGCCGTACACTTGTATAGATCTTAGATAAATCTCTAAAACATTCTTGGCTCCCAACTAGTATAAATAGGGATGTCATTCTCATTTGTAATGATCCAACAATCCAAGTAAGAGAGCAATACACACTTAATTCTCTCATTCAATCATTCTCTCTTGTTCTTGAGTGTTCTTGAATTTCTTGTGAGTTTTGATCTTAAGTAGTAGCACAAAATTGTGTTAAACTTTGTTTATGAGGCTTACTTATCTAGTAACGGAATTCTAGACAAGTACCGCACAAAGTCAAATCGAGGCGAAGGACCGACCCCGTGGGCGAAGGACCGACCCCGTGACATTGGGCGCCCCTATTGTTACTTTTTTAGTTTTTAGCTTCACAATTTGGTGGAAAAAGAGCAAAAACTTCTATGCTCTCTCCCCCAAAAGTCCAAATCCTCGTCGCTTGAACAGTCGAAAGCGATAAACGTCGAAGAAATTGGAACTTGGAGAGTGAGAGAGAATGACATCAACAGGGTCTGGAGAATGGTTAGAGAAGGCGTTGTTAGATATCTGTAAAAACATTGAAAATGGTTTAGATTTAGATAGTGATCTCATCTCTGGTCTTGTTTCTTTCTGCGAACTAGCTCCTCCTGAAGATGCTCAACAATATCTTAACGTACGTTATTATCTCTTCTTTCTATTTCCTTGACTAACAATTTCCTACTAATTCTTTAATTTCAAGTCTTTATTTCTTCCTGTTTCGTTATAATTTGATAATTTGTCATATCGATTGAAATGTAGCATAATTCATAAATCCTTTACAAGATCCACAAACTTGAAATTTGAAAGAATTAGGGTTTTGTAGAAAGAAACGCAACTGGTTAAGAAATACATAGTTGTTTAGGGTTTGAGTTTGTTGAGTCCAGGGATTTATCAATCACAAAGGGTTTAAATTGAAATTTGGTCATTAAGAACTGTATTGGCATATGTCTATTTCAAAACCATAGTGGACTACTGGATTACCTCTTAAAGCTTGACATTGAGCATTTATGAGGAAACCTTTCTTTTTTTAGGGTTGGCCTCAAGCTCCTCAGACTTCCAATACCCACTTGGGAGGTAGTAGTTCTTACAATTATGTAACTATTTTCCCTGCAGAATATTGTTGGCCAAGAAGCTGGTCAAAGTGTGATTGAAGAATATATGCAACGCAGGGGTTACATTGGTACCAGTACAAATGCACCAAATGCTAAGTTGCATGCCTATGTGAAACCGTCTCCTGATATAGGGTCAAGCAGTGGAAGCAAAAAACAGCCTAAAGCAACTAAAGAGGTACAGGTACCCATTAGCCGTGAAAATAAAGCTCCAACTGAGACCAGTGAGAATCGAAACACCCAGAAAGTAAACCCTACTAGTTCCAAAAAAAAGAAGTCCGGGAAGGTTATTTCACTAGCAGAGGCTGCAAAAGGGTCGGTTGTATTTCAGCAAGGGAAACCTTGCGCATGCCAAGCTCGTCGCCATAAGCTTGTGAGCAATTGTTTATCATGTGGCAAGATAGTTTGCGAACAAGAAGGTGAGGGACCTTGCAGTTTTTGTGGAGCCCTAGTTCTGAGGGAAGGAAGCACCTATGCTGGTTTAGATGAATCTTTTATCCCACTATCTGATGCTGAAGCAACAGCTGAAGCCTTTGCAAAGAGGCTCGTGGATTATGACCGCAACTCAGCAGCTCGAACTACAGTCATTGACGACCAAAGCGACTACTATGAAATTGAAGGAAATAGCTGGCTATCTAAAGAGGTATTTAGTACATTTATTACTGTCATTATATCCTGAACCTCTTTTCATCCCTAGTCCTGAATAGTCAAACAACTAGGAAATAGTTAAGCTTGTAAGATTGGTTAAGCTGAGAGTCATTGGAACATGCAATTTCTGCCATGTGTTCATTCCTAGTCTCTAGCTTATGTATCCTTTTAAATTTAAAATGTCATCCTAGTCTACCTGTTCTTGACGAGCAATCTCTCCTTGTCCCATGGGTAATGATGAATTTTGTCAAACCTCCATGTGAAGTTGCTAAATTTGTTCTATGCTAAAATGCGAACAGTTAGATGGAAGATTTCTCTTGATTCTGGGAACTCTTATGCAGAGTTATTCATGTTAACATATTCAGAATTATTTGTCTCTCTGTCCATGAAGTATATCTTTTAAATCGTGCTATTATGTCATCCTTACGACTCACCGTTATAAGTTCCTCACATTGGAAGTTGGTTTTTCTATCTAAGTAGTTCAGGATTTACTATTTATGTATTTCATAGTACCATCAAGTCTCCATTCTAAATTCTTCCGTCTGCATTGCTATTATATCTTGTAAGTTGGGAAGAAGGCTGCTTATACGTCAACAGATTAAACCTGCATCACCTAGTTGCAGAACAACCATAGGGTGGCAAGAAAATTAGTTACAGCTCCTTATTTTACGTGAATGCTCTTATGTCTCATTGATCATTACGTTTGTATCCCAGGAAAAAGGTCTTCTAATGAAGAAGCGACAGGATATTGAAGAAGCAGATAAAGCCCGAAGAAATAAAGTCGTGATGACATTCGATTTGGTTGGCCGTAAGGTTGAGTTTTGGATCCTTTTGCTTTATTAATACAAGTTGTCCTTGCACACAGTTATTTCATAGTGAATAGTAAATATCTCTCCAAGTTATAACTCACAATGATTGCTGATTTATTCTGAAATTACAGTGACAAAATTCAATTTTATTTCACTTCCTTCATGGAGTAACATCTTTGAGACAGCTATGGTAACCACATCATAGCTAGAAAAACTCCTCCCTCCCTCTCTTTAGGACACCGTTGCTTCATTTTTTGCTTTATGTAACTCAGATTGAAAAATGGCCAAATTATCCTTGATTACTAGATAACATATTACAACTAAATGTATTTTACAGGTGTTGATGAGTAAGGGGGAAAATACAGAAATAGAACCAGAGAACAGTATACTACGTAGACCTGATGAAAGAGAAGTATACAGGATTAAGCCAAATCCAAATCTTAAGGTTCAACCAGTCTTTGTGGATCCTGGCCATAGTAAAGATACTGGTAGGACAAAACAACAGAATAGGAGACCAACAAATGGCTTATGCTTGGAGATAAGCGGAAGGGTGCAGCATGATGGTAAGGAACAGTGTCGCATTATGGCAGAAGGTTCAAGTGAATCTGTTTCCATTGAAGATTCCTGGCAAGGGCCATCAGTAAATGGAGGTTTGCATGTGAACAAAGAAGACTATGAATGTTCCCTGGAGTAAATCAAGGTACATGGGTAGATTTTATATATGTAAGCTGTTTAGAGTTTTATGCTTTGTATATTAGTGGATTGTTTTCTTGTTTTCATACAAATTTGCAGCAACTGCGTCATGTACCTTGGGAATACATCTTTTGTTAACTCTGATATTTTGAGAAAAACTTACAATTGAGATCATACTGATTACTGTGGAAATTAATACGAAACATGTGGATCCCTTGATTTTTTGGATGAGAACTGCATTACATGAACAGCTTATAAAAAACAGAGACCAACTCCTTAGGAAACAAAGCCAAGCTTATTTAAAGAAATTTGGATAAACACTAGGAAATCTTTAGAATCATAGAAGTGGGTCCATACGAGACCTGTTTAGGTAACACAACTTTAGTGAAACTAGTTCAGTTGATTGATGCTACACACCAACAGAACGTCAGTTTAAAAGATATGTTCGGCACAGCCTAAGAATTCCAAGTGTTAACCTGTAAGGAAAATTTGGTCTTCCCCACTCTGAATTCCATACTGGGTGTTAGGTTCGTCCCAAGGAAAGCATCATGCTCGGTAGGTTCTTCTGAAGCAATACAAAGAATCGGTCAGATCTACTGAATATGTGAATCATGATGTGTATTGATTGAGAACGATCTACCAGGTGAGGACAAGTTTAATCCAAAAGCAAGGTAACTCTTTCCTTTGCTGTGTGCCAAAAGAGAAGAACTCTTACATCTACTAAAGTTCAGTTCGATTTCAAAATGTCAGACTCGGTTTTTGGAACCCCACCTACGAATTGGTACTTTGGGACATTTTAGTAAGGATATCCTCCGGGAACTCTCGTCTGCAGTTTTTAACTCAGACTGTCAACCGATGAGCCATTTTTGTCGCTTAATTTTTTTGGTTTGACTATAGTTGACCAGACTTTCGAGTATCGCGTTGTATCCACCTTAGGAGAAGTACCACGTGGATACGAGGAGCTGTAATTAATTGCCACGTGCCGGCTTATGTGATTGGTGTTGCACCTCGAGGGCACTACTAAACACTTTTTAAATAGAGACAGTGCCCCAAAGATTCATGGTCCTATCATATACACAGAAGAGAGAGATAGAAGATGGAGATGGAACAGAAGCAGAAGGATTCATCAGGAGTGTTAGGAAGAGAAGGAGATAAGAAGGAAATGGATGCTGAAGAAAAGGTGTTGGAAGAATTGCCATTAGAGAGCAGTCCATATGTGAAATACTCAGATGTTGAGGATTACAAACGCCAAGGTTATGGAACTGAAGGTCACCTTCAACCCAAGACTGGACTTGGTGCTGGGGCTACGGATGCTCCCACCCCTTCCGGAAATGCTCATTCTGGTAAGCAAGAAGTGGAGAGCAAGTAAAGGGGCTGAAATCCATGCGTAATTTAAAAATAAAAATCTTTCCTCAGTTGTATTTTATTATTTTGAATACAGAATCTGAAATACTATGTGCTTCATAACGTGTTTTCTTTTTCTTTTCCTCTTCTTCTGCCGAATCATCAACAATAGGCCGTCAATGGTTGATAACAGAAACAACCGTGCTATTTGAACAGCCTTTATAGACAGCTTTGAGAGACAGCTCCGTAGGTGGCAGCCACCTGGAGTAAAAAAACGAAAATAAAAGTTGAAATTATCAACCACGTGAACATCTATAACTTTCCAAGATAATAAATTTATTCAGTTTAAAAATAATTTCTCTCTGATAATAAACAAATCAACGTCTTTTTTTCTACTTCCTTCCCGGCGATTTTCTCGTAGCAGTGACCTGATTTCAAAGGTGGGTTTATGATTTATCACTCCAGTCACCTTTATCATCATTTACTGTCGACAATAAACAAGGGCTTGGTAAAAATAGAAGATTATTTTGAATAGTTGTTTTGTATAGATCTGTGGATCCCTGAATGGTATTCTGTTTCCTGTTTTCAGATTTCATTATTCCTCTTCTCATCCAGATAATTGTGGGTTTAGTGTTATTATCCCTTTAACTTCTTTGCAAATTAATGAATTGTTTTGATTTTATTTTTCAGATTTTTGTAAATTTTTTATCAATAACTTTCTTAAGTTATTATCATGATCTGATAAATGTATTTTGTTTTTGTTTCACAAGTTTGCGATTCATTAACACATGTCTAGTTACTTTGAAAATTTAAATCGGTTCTGTTTTGATCTTTGACCTAATTTCTTATTGGAAATCTTAATTTGAATCGACTTTAAGACCCCTGAATTTGGTTGATTAATTATAATTTCATTATGAACTCTAAAAGATTTAAGATCTACATTGTTATTATTGAGTTAATTTAGACCCTAGAAACAAGTAGTGCCTATAGGGTATACAAAAGATAGACTAAGAGTAACTTATACCTAGTTGACACTAAAACAAACATACTAGTAATAAATGAAATGACACTCTAATAACACTCTAATAACACTCTAATACTCCCCCTCAAACAGATGCTATATTAGTTGATTGCATCAGTTTGACCCTTAGAAATCGAAATTACTCTTCAGGAATTGTTTGAGACAGTCGGAATGCCTTTTCAGAAGTTGTTTGAGGAAGTCGGAATTCTCTTTCATAAGTTGTTGGTGCGGCTGTCGAAATCCAGAGGGACCCCATAATCCATTTTACTGGAAGTCAAAATTCAGAAAGAAAGATCCCATAATCCATTTTCTGTTCAGCCATAATCAAACTTATTGTTCTCTGTTGGTTAAGAGACACTAATATAGTTGTTGTTGTTCAGAAGTTGTTGTGTTGTTAATGTTGTTGTTGTTGTTCTCAAATCAAAATCAGACCTTCAAAACCCATGGCTAGCTTGGTTTTTTACTAAATTGGTAGCAGTTCGGACATTCTATCAAACATTTGGGGTGCGTCTTCTGGTAGTGCGAGAATCGAGTAGGTTGTGGTGTTTTCAGCCGCTACAAATCTTCCCTGCAGACATACATTCACAAACCAATTTCAATCCATTCACAATCACTACAAACTACACTGTCAAGACATTCTCTTCTAATCTGCGTTTCTTTTATAAATTCTGCCAACAAAACCTATCCTCTCCTACCAGCTGCATCTCCATTACGACATAGAGAAATAAGGAAAAATGGAGATTTCTGTGAGAATGGATCTTGAGATTCAGTGAGGTTTGAGTTGAATAAGGTTTGTGGTTGCTGCTGATTAAATGTGAAGAGGGGGTTCTGTTGGATTTGAGAAGAAGATAATAGTGAAGAATGATAATGAAGAATGAAGGGTTAGTTGGTGTTTGAGTGTATGCTGATGAGTTTTGGATGGTTAGTAATCCATCTTTTCACAACCTAATCTTTATTCTGCTGATGAGTTGTTTGTTGATGGTATTATACTTCATCTGTCTTCTTTCTCACGAAGAAAGACAACATACTTCTGACGAAAAACCCACACAGAAATCTTGATGAAGAAGAAGAAAATAAAACCCCATTTCAGAAAAGGGTCCAAAACCGGAACTAGAGACATAACTCGAACCGAGTCGTGAAATCGGTCCGGAACATGGATCAGGACCCGAGTCATCATCTACTGCACAAATGAAGTTCTAACTTTGCCCTAAGTGGGAGAAATTCTTTAGATGAATTTGAATCAAAAAAAAAAAGTCAGGCGATTAATGGATGAAGGAAGGTGTTCATCTGTACTTCGAAGTGGTGGCGACGATGGGTTTTTACCCAAACTGATTCTGATCAGTGTACATCTATAATACACTGCATCACCTAATTATTTAACAACAACATCAACCGATTTTTTTTTTTTTTTTTATATTAACTGGAAATGGGTTCAACACCTTATAGATGAAGGTGGATGAACTCAGATGGGTTTCGGTTATGTATTGTTGCTGTTAGATGATGGGTGAGAAACCAAGTTCCGTTTCAGATTGATGGCAGCGAATCTACGAAGAAATGGAATGGATCTGTGATTGAGCTAGGTTGAACTTAAGAAGTAACCGGTGAGAACTAAGATAAAGATTTGAGAAGAAATTAAGAAGAATAGTGAAAGAAGAATGATGGGCAGTGGTAGTGAAAATTAGGATTGCCTCCAAGATCCGACGCCGTGAGGCTTGAAGGCTCTGGTACCATAAAAGATTTAAGATCTACATTGTTATTATTGAGTTAAGTTAGACCCTAGAAGCAAGTAGTGCCTCGTATATATAGGGTATATAAAAGATAGACTAAGAGTAACTTACACCTAGTTGACACTAAAACAAACATACTAGTAATAAATGAAATGACACTCTAATAACACTCTAATAAACTCATTTTTAATCTTTGTTCAATGTATCCAATTACAGAACAAGATGAACTTATTAGGTCATTTCAACAAAAACAAACTCAATAGAGTTGTCTATGGAGGCGTAGTGATTTGATTTCCATTCAGTTGAATTTGTTTCATTTAGTATACAATTTTTTGTGTTGATGTTGTTATTAATTGTTTCACTGGTCTTTGGGTAGGGTGTATATTCGACCCTTATTCTTAGTTCTTTAGGTAATGCTTATGGTTTTCTCAATCTATCACCAAGCTTAATTTCCATGGGAATTAGCAAGTAAAATATTTGAGGTTTCTGTTGAAGAAAAGCAAGAATGACGACAGTAGAGAGAAGAAAATAATGGCGAGAGAGAAAATATGTACATTCGAATAGAAACTACTAGATGACCTTGCAATGGTGGGGGCCGACCGAAGATGATTGCTCGTGCAATGAAAAAAAAAAGTGAAACTTTTAGCAACAGTACCACAAAAAGATTTTGCCGCGGTTCATATTTTATTTAGCAACGGTTTCAAAAGTCAAATTTGGAACGAATATATCTGTTCCAAAATGATCCATGGGGCCTTTTTTCCTCACCCGTGATTTGACCCGAACGTGGCCCGTTTTTCTGGGTTAAATTTTAAATTCAAAAATTTTCAATTATAGATTCAATTTCTCTAAATTTATTTCAACCCATATAAATCATAATGATAATTAATCATATAATAAAAAAAATTTGAAGCACAACAGTGTCAAATAGATCGAAATAGAAGATTTTAAATGTAAAGAAAAAAAAATTGTAATTGAAATTTTAATCTCAAAATTATGTGATTATGGATGATATTTATAGAGATTTGTTTTAATTTTTCAAAGATTTAACTATTACTTGCTCTTTATTGCAAAAATTTTGAAGAGAAATGATCAAAAATCGATCAATTTTAAAAAATTAAAAACAAATATTGAAACTCAATTTTGATGACTTTTAAAATGCTTATGACAAAAAATAATCTACTCATCAAAATAAAGGTTTCCCTTCGATCAACCAATTATTTTATTTATTAAATTAATTTTATCATAAAAATCAACATAGACAAACTTAATTCTACATGTTGTCCACCTAGCAGCAACATCGGCAGCTGACTATGGAAGTTGTCTATAAAGGTTGTTCAAAAATCATTTTCTTAACAGAAATACATGAAGAGAAAGAAAATTCCTACATGATAAAACCTTCATCAAACAAAATAAAGGAAATCGATATTTGGGACATCAAAGGGTTTTCTTTTTTCTTTTTTTTTTTTGATATAACAAAGGTTAAATTATACTCCTTCCGTCCTACTAATAGATGATCTATTTATTTTTAAATTTTTGTGTATTATTAAACAAGAGTATATTTCTAAGACTACCTTTTTAATTTATTTTTTTAACATAATTTTTAATTAATTATTGTTAGCAAAAAAAAATTATAATTTGATAGCAATATTTATATTTGTTACTTAGATGTTTTAAAATGATTTTCAATGATATAAAGTTTAAAAATATATTAAGAGATATATATTATCTCTAAATTTTGTTAATTATTATTATCTATAAAGATATAATTGAAAAAATATTTAAAAATACTCTTTTCTTCTTATTGTCTTAAGAATTGTATAATTTTAAACTAGGTCATCTATTAGTACGACGGAGAGAATAATAATAAACGAAACAATATACAACATGATTGAGTGATTAAGGATTCGTTTGGCAAACTTAAATCAGAAACAAATATAGTGATTCATTTTGAAGTTAGGTGATTGGTAGGGTTCCAATTACATGTAATTTTTACTGTTTCCAAAGGGTACATTGAATACGACCTTATATTATATCTTTCGGCTACATCGTTGAGCAATACTGACTATTTATCTTATACATTTTATTCTTTTTTAAACATCATTTATTTACAAAGTATATAACATTATTTTTTTACTATTAAATGTGCCATTTTATTTTCTTATTTTCTTGTTTTCTTATTTTTGATTTTTATTGTTACTTAATTTAATTTTTTGTTTTTTTTAATTTTTTGTCTTTTGTCTATTTATTATTATTTAAGAAACTTCTTTTTCTTTTTATATATCTTTTATTTAAAAAATATATTTTTTAAATTTTTTCAATTTTTGTAAATATTTTTTTAATGTATTCATCTATTCTATTTATTAACAATTTTTATTTTTTTTTTTGTAATTAGAATTTAGTCTTTGTATTACATCCATTTTTTTTTCATGCCAAATACTAAATATTTCAGGTCCCCATAATTGGAACTTTCACTCTAAAATGACTTTCAGCGAGTTATCAACTCCCTAAATACAATTGTCCTAAGCCAGCTCTTTGTTAATCCCCAACGGAACAATGAGCTTTTGATATCTGTGATGACATCTTGCACTTCTTTACTATTTTTCGTACCTTAATTTTCTGCCTTTCTAAGCCAGCAATTGTTGCATCATATTCCTTTCCTGCACCAGCTGTAGGCTGTAACATGCCATGAAAAAAATTCCAGATTTTGGTAGCAAAACGACAGTGGATTAGTATTAGGCTTAGTTTGGTATTGCTGTGAGATTTATAAAAGCGCTTTTCTATTGTGCGTTGTTGTATAAAAAACAGTTAAGTGTTTGGTAAACTAAAACTAAAAGCTAGAGATGGTTAAAAAAATGGTCAAATTTGTGTTTGGTAAAATATCAGCCTCAACATTTGTTGTTGTAACAAATGACAAAAACAGACTTATCTTTCAAAATAGCTTCATTTTAATTTATAGAGTTTTAAAAATAATAAATATTTATATATTAAACATATATTTGGTTCTTAATTTATATATATATATTATATTTACTAATAATAATTGTTATTATTGTTAAAAAGTATTATTTTGAATAATCATATTTTTATTATTGATATAATTTTGAGAAAAAAAAATCAAACTATAATTAGATAATTGTTTAATATTTGCTTTTATTTTATATTGATATAGAATATATTTTGAAATTAACTAATAATAATCTTTAAAGAATATATGATATGTAAAAATTGATTGCAAAAGAATTAAGGGTAATTTTTGTCATTTATAAAAAAAAGTGGGATAGAAAAAAAAATCATGTATGAAAAATAAGGTGGGGTCACAGCTTCTGCTTTTAAAACTTTTAAAAGCTCATTTTCCCCAGCTTTTAAAAGCTGGTGAATTTTAGAAGTGCTTTGTATAAAAAGCACTTTATAAAATTTTTACCAAACACCAATACCAAGAAATATTACTATAAATACGTTTTGAAAGTGCTTTTCCAAAAAAAGAAAGTAATACTAAACTCAACCTTAGTGAGGTGTAAGATTAGATTGTTTTACTTCTGTTACAGTTTGTCAACTGTATTAATTGTAATATAAACAGATTTTGTTACAACCTCACCTTCCCTTTCTTTATTGCCTATAAATAGACTTGTCTATATTTTTTCTTTTAAGATTTCTTAATACAACTTTGATCATTTTTCTGATCTCAATCAAATCTCACATGGTATCAGATTTCCGAAAGAAGACTTTAATTCCTTTATTTATTTATTTCTTGTTTTTCTGCTTCAATTATATTATTCCTTCATCATTTTTACATTTTTTTTTTCATTGAACTTCTTCATCAACAGAAACTACTTCAAAAAATTTGTCAAATTTTTTTTTACCTTTGCAAAATATCACTAACTTTGTTTTTGTTAAACTCGGTGTTGATGGATTAAATTATCTTATCTAGAAAAACCAATGTGAATTGATTTTAATCACAACATCTCTGTACGAGTATGTTGATGGATTAACACAACTTTTTTTTGAGTTTATAATTACTTTGGATTCTTTGCATGTTCTTACTCATGCGTTCGTTCATTGTCGTAATTCAATAGATTTGTTGTGTCATGTCTTAATGCTACTTCTAATAACACAATTTCTCGTGGTGTTATTGGATATATGACTATTAGACAGATTCGTTTGTATTCGGAGAAAGAATTCGTTCAGATCTGGTTGTATTTGGAAAAATAATTTGTTCAGAATTTCTCTTGTTCGTAGTCGACTGCATTCGATTAAAAGATGTTATTTTTTAATTTCTGTGTATTTTGATAAGTTGAAAGATATTATTAATTCTCTTGCTGCAATTGGTGAAAGCATAGATGATTTTGATATTGTGATGGATGCTTTGCTTGGATTAAGTAAAGAGTGTAGACAATTTGTTATATTTGTTCATAATCGTGAAATTGATTTCTCATTAAGTGGGGTTGATTAAAAATCGATTACTTCATCATGAAAAGTGGCTTAAGGCTATAGATGATAACAATTCTTTTGTAATTGCTTCTCACAATTTTGTTTTTTGTTCAAAAAATTCTTCTCATCATTATTCAAAACCTAGTTCTAGTGGTTCCAAACCATCTGATAATAATAATAATAATACCATTATTACTGATTTTAGTCAAATATGTAAAAAAATTGGTCATAGCAAATCGATATCATTTTCGTGATCTTCAACCTAAGAAAAATACATCTGGTGGGGATGTTGGCTCATCTGGAGCATTTAATACCCCTCAACCGGCTTTTGCTTGTATTCAAGCTAATTTTGCACATATAGGCTTATATCCAAATGTTGTTTCGATTTGGTTGCCAGATCCTGGTGCAACCAGCCATATGACTATGGATCCTAGTCTTTTTCTACTTTTAAGTCATATAGTGGTTCTGATCAAGTAATGGTGGGTGATGGTTCTATGCTTCCAACTAAGAAGTTGGGTGATATTCTTCTTGTTAGTGCACTGCTCGGTTGAATCCTCCAAGTATTGGTATGTCAAGTCTGGGTGTCAAGTTTAGTTCCAAAACTCAAAGTCACTTGAGTAGATTATTAAAGTCAACTTTATTAGGTTAGACTAGGAATATAGAATGTTGAGACTTGATCTAGTTACTCTTGAAGACCTGAAGACGCACAGAAGAAAAAACGAAAACATCATCCTTCAGTTCAAGGTTAGTAACTACAAGACTTGACATATTCAATTTTTATATATTGTTCTTGTAATCTTATATTCATTGAAAAACATAACATAGCAAGTTATGTTTGTTGCAAATGACATTAGTATTAATGACTTATTCGTTATACAATGATCAAAGTATCAAAAGGTATATATGACATACATAGTTGCTTCGACAACTTAAGGTATATAAAGTTACGAAGAATAATTAATATGTAGACTTCGTTAATTATGACAGTAACTAATTGGTAACTTGTTATTATTTAGTGTTTTGAACTTTCGGGTGAATCCAAACCTTATTAATATGTCTGAAAGCAATTTCAGAAATATATTATAAAGAAGTAGACTTACGAAACTTTGTTTCATAGTCGAAATAGGGTTGAGGATCGATCCCTTGAGCAGGACCAATCGAAAGACTGATCCCTGATGAAGGATCGATCCCAGGACCGATCCTGCGTAAATCTGACTTCTGTTTGCTTTTTCGATTTGTCTGTTAATCTTCATGGGTTTGTGCAGGTATCAAGAAGTGAATAAGTTAGATTGGAAATTTTATTGTAATGTCAACACAATGATTTGAGCATGTGTTAAACTTTAATTTATTAATGTTCAAGTATACACATTTGATACTCAAGGAAAGATCCTAGAATATCGATTTTACAATATCATATTTGGTATGTAATTATATGTTTTCCATTCACAAAGGTTTGCATATCTCTAGCAAACTATATTAGTAAAGTGCATGTTATGTGCTGGCTAATCTTAGTAGTCAGACTAAAAGCGAAATCGCTTATGAGTTGGATATTACTTTGTGTTTACATATTTCGAAAATATATTGTTAAATACATATTTTGAGAATTTTTGAAATTGGTAAACAAAGTATTTTCAATTAATTCCTTGGTCATAACACCATAAATAGGGAGTCTTGTATTCTTACAAAATCATCCCGGAACATACTTTCTGTTAGTGTGGAAAAGACAACTTGTTAAAGAGATATGAGTAATCTAATTATGTTAAGTATCTTGCATTTCCTTTTGTTAACGTCTTCTATGAATCAAGAAGCCTATAGTTTTACTGTTGGTAGAAGGCTAGATTGTTATTTAGTTTTTTGTTGATTACTTGTGATAAAACTAAAGGTGTAGTCATCTTCAATAAATCAAACTTGTTAATTCCAAGGTCGTTCTCTTCTGCTATAAGGCCACTCAAGTTTTTTTGAATATTTGACTAGTACGAATATAAGTGATTTTTAATTTGTAGGGTAGAACTATTGATTAATCAATGTTAACAGACTCTGTTATGTGCAGTTGATCAATAATGAAATCAAGTTGTTTTGAAGTGGTTACTTTGAAGATCGGAGAGTTGAAAACTTTTATTTTTGGTTATGATATTTGTGTGACTTTATGCGAACTTGATTCTCTGGTATTACACAAGCAGTTTATTCGTAAATATCATACTTATATAAGATCGAACAAACTTTCTAGTTGCATTAATTTGCTTGGATAGAACTTGTTAATCAAGAATGATTATTTCTGTAATTATTGTCTTGGTTTGATCTTTTGACCAAAGAAGTTTATTAGTTAAACGAAAGATCTTTTGACTCTGTTTATCTCTAATCTAAATATTGATTGTGGGTGATTGATAAGTGAGTTAGTTACTACAGCAGGTTAGTCCTTTATTGTTTCGGGTTACGATCCAAAAGAGTTGGGTGCAGAAGTCTTTACAGTGGTGAAGCGACTCGAAATAGTGGACTCTATCTTGAGTTTCACATGTGTTTGCCAGATTGGTTGTGAGGCGCAGAGATATTGGAGGAAATGGGTAACTTAGGGTAGTTTACTTGGTCTCAATTATACGAAGTTTCGGTAGTCAATTTGTATATCGTCTTAGTTCTGAGAGTATTCAAAACTAGACTAGGTCCCTAGTTCTTTTTTCCAATCAGTTTTCCTCGTTAATAAAATCTTGTGTGTTGTATGATTGATTTACTTTCCGCATTATAATTGTTATTACATTTAAATAATCATACTGGTACGTTAATCATCTCTCGGTAACGATCCCATAGTTCGATTCGAACTTTCTTTATTACCAAGATTCATCTTGTTGAGATAATCTTTGGTTGTTATTGCTTCGATAAGATTATACAAGGTGAAGTATGCATAGGTTGATAGCCAAAAGATAGCGGTGTAATTGGTGCCCTCGCTATTTCATTTGGTATCAGAGCAGGCAAACACGAAAAAAGACCTAACAGTCTGTGTTTGTTACAATCCAACCTATCGGAACATTAGTCAAAAAAGACTATAAAGAAATCAAGAAAATACTCAGTTAACTTACCACCAACATTTGATGGTATAAAAACTCAGTTGAAACTCCATTTCCAAAATTTGTTTTGAAAAAACATAAAATATATAAGTATCACAAGTTTGTAGAAAAACCCACATTCAGAACTTGATAATGAATGCCCGTGGAATGCAATCAATTCTTTTTATAAAGAATTTGGTTTGACATATGATAGATGTCTAAAACACCCTAATTAGTATCGACTGATTATGCTTTCTTTGTTATTTCTCTTGTATTTTGCGTATATTGCGCTTGTTTTCTATTTTGTAGGCATTTTGGAGTCATTTGAGCAAAAGAATAAGAAATAGGCGTAAAAGGGTAAAATGATCATTTTACGGGAAAACACTATTTAAAACCAACCATATATTAAGGGCCAGACCAGTCATTTTTGAATCAGGGCTGCCCCTAACATTTAATTATTTTGCTTTAAGGTGGCTTCCCATATCTAGTTCATAGGTGCCTTTAGTTATCCCTTTTTCTAATAGCCTAAATGAAATTAGGTTTTGTTATTCCCCATTTCTTTTCACGGGAGCTCAAAGATGGGTTGAGTTGGTCCTTAAAGAAGCGAGCAATAGAGAAATGAAGAAGATGGCAAGAAAGAAAGCAACTGAGAAGATATGTTTAGAATAAATAAGAGAGGTGGAAGATGGGTTCGATAAGTACAACGAGTTTTGGCTGTCTTTTGGATTTGAAGCAAAAAGGAAACAAGATCTTCCATGAATTGAGTCTGTAGCTTGAGTTTGATGTTGATGGCAATAAAAGAGGAAGGTGATACTGGTGGTTTGATGATGCTAGAAGGTTCAAGGTCACTGCTCTTGGTTGTGAATGAAATTGATTGTGTGATTTGAAATTGCAGAAGAGTTGTTAGGGTTGCTACCATGGGATAAATCTGTGAATGGTTTCGATCTGAGTTCGAAATTGAAGAACACAAAAGAGGTGAAGTCGGTTTTGGTTTGATTCGAAAGTGAAGATGCATATGAGAAGATGGGGTTCAATTGTGAGTTCAATATGAATTGTGGAATATAGGGTTTGTGGCAGAGAATGAATCAGGTAGAGATTGTGGTCAAGGTTAGGTTTATGGTTAGATGAAATTGCAGAATTAGGTGTTGGAGCTGTTGATATACAAGGGTTTGGTGGAATTGGAAGATTTGAGTTGTTTCGTTGTTGAATTTAAGTGTTTCTGTGATAATACATGGGTTAGTGGTGTCTGTGGAGGAGTAGTTGTTATTGAAGCAGCAGAAGAGGGGAATCAAGAGAGTGAGTGGAATATTTGGGTTGTGGATGCTAATGAAGCTGAGAACTGGTGGTTTGAGCTATTAGAAGCAATTGAAAGAAGAGATGGTGATGGTCTGTGATGCCAGTGAAGATGGCTTGAATCTGAGAACGAGATAGGGTTTGAAATTATGAATGATTTAAAAGAAGATATGAGTTGCAGATGCAGTCTTGTTGGTTGATAATTAGATGGAATTGCATTAGTTGTTCGAGCTGAGAACAAGCTGAATGTGTAGATGAATGTTAGAAATTGCAGGGAGGGAACTTTAAATAACATGAAATGTGGTCGGAAATAGACCAGAAGTGGAGGAAACTCTGCCTGATTTTCCTTCATCCTAGTTGAATCAGCAATTCTTGGTCCGACTCAATAAATAAGACCAATCATACCGACTCAGATCAGCTGACTCGGTAGCTGACTCCTCCCCTTGACCGTTAGTTGACTCTGATGGCTAGTGACAGTTTTCCGGTCACCTGAACTGTTTTCTGGTGACTTTTCCGGCCAAATTTCGGCCACTTTTCTGGACCTCCGGCGACCAATTTCGGACATAATTTTTAGGAGTTTTATTCTTACTCATGAGATTAATAGGCTAGTAGATGGATTAGAAGAGCTATAAAAGGGAGAATCCTCTACAACTTCTATACTTTTTATAAATGATTTTTGGGAGCAAAGAGCAAAGGATATTATTCTCTTCCACACATCTAGGGTTTGCTTTGTTTCTCATCTTCTTTAACCCAATTAGATTTTGTGAACTCCATAGCTATGAGTAGCTAAATACATATTATTGGTTAAGGATTAAATTTGATTTCTGAAACATGGTATTTGATTAATACATTAATTTTGTCTCAATATTTGTCATTTATTATTCATTGTTTATAACTTTTTCATGATTCGAACACTTCGTTGGTTAAGTCCGGAATCAGTTTGACTTGTTTTCATCTCTAAAGCTAAATTAGGATTTTGAATACAAAAAAGTTGACGAATTCTGATTTCAAGTAGTATAAGTGTGGTTGTTTCTTGTAGTGATATATCCTAGCAAACACATATGAATCATAACCTTTGTTAAATTGAATTGGTGCGTTTTCCACGTTCAATTGCATTGGTTAAACTTATTTCACAAAATATAATGTTCATAGGGAATTAAACTTGATTTGTGCTTTTTACACGTTGGGTTGTTCTCTAGGTAGAATTCATATTCGCATCTTTTTAATGTGTTTGTGATGACTTTCAGAAATAAACGGGATACTCTTGCGATCAATGTATTCTAAGGTTTTTGATAATGAGATTAAATACCAATTATAATTATTGAGAAAAATACATTTTAATGAATGATACAATCCCTTAACCAATATCTTCATCATCTTGATTACTTTCAACTATTTACTTTACTTTCGTTTTAGCTTTTATTACTTTCATAAATTCTGAAAATTCCCCCATTGTTCTTAAGAAAATGAAATCGAATAACAACAATAGCCTCATGTGGAACGAATCCTTCTTACTATTGTACTTAATCCATATTTTGTTAAAGTGAGAAAGTGAATATAATTTTGACGTGCTACGACACACATCAAATTTTGGCGTTGCTGCCGGGGAGGCAGTGGATTGTTATTTTGCTTTTGATTTCTTATTTCAGTTTTTAACTTAGTTTTTCTAGAATCTGTTTTCAGGTACTATTTCTTTGGTGAATGCTTAAAGAAGATAGACCAAGTCCCATTGGTATACGTCTTTAATCAGGCACTTTACTAAAATACTTTGTTCGAGCGGTGAACACTTTTCTTCCTCGTTCATCAACAAGTGAATTCGCAGATTCAGAGGTAGAGGAAGAACAAGAAGCAATGGGTGACTGTACACTCAAAGATTTAGCTTCTCACAAGCTAGATACACAGCAGTGGTGTATTCAAACTACATCAACCTTCGATATCAAGCCAGAGTTGATCCGTGAGCTGCCCAAGTTTCATGGAATGACTAATAAGGATCCAAATAAGCATCTTATGGACTTTCATACCATAGTCATGGCCATGCTACGAGCTTTTCCTTTCTCGTTAGTAGACACTGCCAAGGAATGGTTGTACTATTTGCCTCCAAGTAGTGTCACAACATGGACTGGTATGAAGAAACTTTTCTTAGAGAGATACTTTCTTGCATCAAAGGAAACACAGATTCACAAAGAGATTTGTAGCATCAAGCAAATGGCAGGAGAGACATTGTATGAGTGCTTGGAACGTTACAAGAGATTGGTGGACAGTTGTCTGCATCACCAATTCAGCGACTTAATGATAATCCAGTATTTCTATGAAGGTCTTCAACCGAGTGATAGAAACCTCCTTGACGCTGCAGGTGGTGGTGCATTAGTAAACAAGACGGTAACACGGGCGAGAGAGTTGATTGAGAACATGGCAGTAAATTCTCAACAATTTTCACACAGTGGGTCGGAACCACTTGCAAGAAGAGTTAATTAGTGAAGTTACCAAACTCCGCCAACAAATGGGAAATATGACAGCAATGATGCAACAAATTGCAGCTGCAGTGGTACCATCTTCTTCGACTATTGAAGACGGTAATGAACAAGCTAACGCCATCTTCCTAAATCAACAAAGAAGGTATGATCCTTAATCCAACACTTATAATCCAGGATGGAGAGATCATCCCAACTTTAGTTATGCTAACAAGCAAGTTGTGGTTCAATCACCTTCTTTCAACAACCAAACGGGGTTCCAACAACAACAGTTTCAGCCAAGGTAACAACCTCAAATTCAGAATTCAATCTTGGAAGAAACGTTGAAAGCGTTCATGCAAATGACCGATAATGCAATTAAAGACGTACAAACGCAAGTTAGTTCTATGGATAGTGATTTGAATAAAGTGCAGTCACAAAATAATGGAAACTCCCTTCTCAACCTCTTGTTAACCCAAGAGAGAATGTTAATGTTGTTATATTGAGAAGTGGTACAAAACTTGTGCAACCTGAAACTACTGTTACGGGCAATAAGGAGACTCAAAAAGAGCCAATTTTGGAGGGAGAAAATGTTGATTATCCCCAAAAGCATGAGATACCTAAATCTAAACCCAAAAATCATGTTTCTACTTACGTTCCTCCTTTACCTTTCCCTCGCAGATTTGCTAATTCCAAGAAGGTGGAACAAGACAAGAAGATGTTAGACATATTCAAGAAGATACAAGTGAACATTCCTCTCATTGATGCTATCAAGCAAGTTCCAAAGTATGCAAGGTGTTTGAAGGACTTATGTACCAACAAACTAAGACTCACCGGTAATGATATTATGAGTGTGGGGGAGAATGCTTCGGCAATCTTACAAAAGAAACTCATACTCAAATATAGAGATCCCGGTAGTTTTGACATTCTCATTACTATTGGTAACACTAAACTTGCAAAAGCCATGGTAGACTTAGGAGCATCCGTTAATGTTATGCCCGCGTCAATTATGAATCTTTGAATTTAGGTCCTCTTAAGAATACGGGTATTTTCTTGCAACTAGCGGATCGGTCTAATATTTACCCTATGGGTATTGTTGAGGATGTTCTTATGCAGGTTAATCAACTTGTATTTCCAGCTGACTTTTGTGTGTTAGAAATGAATGATAGATCTCCAGATTCATCCATTACGTTGTTGCTTGGGCGTCCCTTTATGAGAACGTCTAAAACCTTCATTGATGTTGACAAGGGAACGTTAACTATGGATTTTGATGGAAAAAAAATACGTTCCAACATTTTTGAGATGAAGCGATATCCTAGTGATGTTAATTCCTGATTTTCCAGTGATATTATAAATACTCTAGCGCAACAAATGTTTGAATTGAATGGTTTAGATGATCTAGAAACCATTCTCATTAAACCAATTGATAAGAATGTGGAGTGTGGTAATGAAATTAGGGAAACCCTTGGTGATCTCAATTCACTTCAAGAGGACCCAAATACTCACAGTGTTTCTTTTATATATTTACCATGTTCTAATGAAAATCTTATACCCTCTATCTTGCAGGCACCAAAACTAGAATTAAAACCTCTTCCGGATGACTTAAAGTACTTGTACTTAGGTGAGAAGGAAGAGTTACCGGTTATAGTTTCTAATGAGCTTACAAAACTGCAGGAACAAAAACTTCTTAGGGTGCTAAGAAAGTATAAGACATCCATAGGATGGACAATTTTCGATATAAAGGGAATAAGCCTTGTTGTTTGTATGCATAGAATACTTCTTGGGGAGGGTGCAAAGACAACTAGGGAAACTCAACGCCGTTTGAACCCTCCGATGATGGAAGTAGTGAAGAAAGAGATTCTCAAGCTATTAGATATGAGCGTTATCTACCCCATATATGATAGTAAGTGGGTGAGTCCGGTACAAGTGGTACAAAAAAAATCAGGAGTTACGGTGGTGCAAAATGATAAGGATGAACTTATACCAACTCGTGTGCAAACCGGTTGGAGAGTTTGTATAGATTAACAAAAATTGAATGCAACCACTAGAAAAGATCATTTTCCCTTACCTTTTATTGATCAAATATTAGAGCATTTATCCAGACACTCTCACTATTGCTTTCTTGATGGTTATTCAGGTTATAATCAGATTATGATAGCCCCGGGAGATCAAGAGAAAACCACTTTTAGATGCCCATTTGGCACTGTTGCATATAGACGGATTTCGTTTGGTTTGTGTAATGCCCCTGCTAATTTTCAAAGGTGTATGGTAAGTATCTTTTCAGATTATGTTGTGAACATTATCGAAGTATTCATGGATAATTTTAGTATCTTTGGTGATTCCTTTGAACTATGCTTGAACAATCCTTCATTAATCCTTAAACAATGTATTGAAACAAACCTTGTGCTTAATTGGGAGAAGTGCCATTTCATGGTAACTCATGTCATTGTTTTAGGCCATATTATATCTTCTAAAGACTTGGAAGTAGATAAATATAAGACTGATCTTATTTGTGCTCTTAAACCTACCACTACGGTGAGAGAGATTCATGCTTTTCTTGGTCACGCAGGATTGTATCGCAGGTTTATCAAGGATTTTTCCAAGATTTCATCACCTTTGTGTCATTTGTTGCAAAATGTTGTGGTTTTTAACTTCGACGAGAAGTGTTTGGCGACATTCAATCGTTTGAAATTTTTTTTGATAACAGCCCTATCATTAGACCATCGCACTGGAGCAAACCTTTTGACCTAATGTGTGATGCTAGTGATTATGTGGTTGGTGTTGTTTTGGGGCAACGTATTGGGAAGCTACCCCATGCTATTTATTATGCTTCTAGAGCACTCAATGAGGCCCAGCAGAATTATACCACCACCAAAAAAGAGTTGTTAGCCATTGTTTTTGCATTAGAAAAATTTCGCTCTTATTTAATTGGTACGAAAGTTGTTATTTTTTCTGATCATGCAGCACTTAGGTACCTACTTACAAAGAAGGATGTGAAACCAAGGCTCATTCGATGGATACTACTCTTACAAGAGTTTGAATCAAAGACAATAAATGAATTGAGAATACCATTGCTGAACATTTGAGCCGTTTTACTGTAGACGAGGAAGCTGTCCCGTTGCGTGAAAGTTTCCCGGATGAGCAACTTTTCTCAATCATTATCGCGGAACCATGCTATGCTGATATTGTTAATTATTTGGTTTATAAACAAATCCCTAGTAACTTGTATCGTGCTGAGAGAGACAAACTTAAGAGAATAGCGAACCAATACATATGGGATGATGCATACTTATGGAAACATGGTAGTGACCAAGTAATACGTAGGTGTGTTCTCGAATATGAATTTCACTCTATCTTGTCTTTTTGTCATTCTTATGCTTGTGGAGGACACTTTGGACCTAAGAAAACCGCACTCAAGGTTCTTGAGAGTGGTTTTTATTGGCCCTCTCTATTCAAGGATGCATATGTGTTTGGTACTACTTGTGATAGATGTCAAAGAACAGACAATCTAGGTGCTCGAAATCAAATGCCACAAACTTATATTCAATTGGTTGAAATTTTTGATGTATGGGGCATTGATTTTATGGGTCCTTTTGTTAACTCTTTTGATAATTTATATATTCTCCTCGTTGTTGATTATGTTTCTAAATCGGTAGAGGCAATATCCACCCATACTAATGGTTCTAAAGTGGTTATACATTTTGTTAAAGATTACATTTTTGCAAGGTTTGGGACTCCGAGAGCCATAATTAGCGATGGAGGATCCCACTTTCGAAACAGGTTCTTTCGAGACTTGTCGAAAAGGTGTAACGTTTCACATAAGATTGCAACAACTTACCATCCTCAAACTAACGGACAAGCTGAAATTTCCAACCGAGAAGTGAAATCCATCTTAGAGAAGACGGTGAACCCTATAAGGAAGGATTGGAGTTTACGTCTCAATGATGCGTTATGGGAATATAGAACCGCATACAAGACTCTTATTGGGATGTATCCCTTTAGACTTGTGTATGGTAAACCTTGTCATCTTCCCGTTGAACTTGAACATGAAGCTTTTTGGAATATTAAACAATGGAATATAGAGATGGATGGTGCGGGACATCAAAGGAAGTTACAACTACATGATCTAGAAGAAATCCATAATGATGCATTTGAAAGCTCGCGTATTTGCAAGGAAAAGACGAAGGCATTTCATGATAATATGATTTCTAGAAAACAATTTTGTGTTAGACAGAAAGTGTTCTTGTTTCATTTACAATTATTTCCCGGTAAATTACGTTTTCATTGAATTGGTCTTTTTATTGTGCTTAATATTTTTTCCCATGGTGCAGTAGAAATCCGTAGTTTGGCTACATGCAAGGAATTGAAAGTGAATGGGCACCGGTTGAAACCATATTATTAAAATTTCACTTCGGAAGTTGTCGAAGGCTGCAATTTTATGGAAGCACTCCCTCTGGAGGAGGAGAGGCGAACAAGTAGAAAGTCGGGATGAGGACTTTAAACCGAGCGTTGCATGGGAGGCAACCCATTGGTTTAGTATTTCTTATACTTTTTCTTGTTATTTTTCTGAATTTTCATATCATTATAGGATTTCCACCTTGATTTTACATTAAATGAGTCAATTTACATTGAGGACAATGTAAAGTTTAAGTGTA